>MU735691.1:12668-25530 GCA_026770625.1 Nicotiana glauca
GTCGGGGGGAAAGGTGGTCGACGAGACTGGGTCTCGTCTGGTGGCTGCTGGCTGGCGAACAACTGGAGGCGGGCAGTGGTTCAGGCGACGTGGGGGAGTCTATGGCGACGATGAGGGTGGTCTGTTTGACGGGCAGCAGTGACGTCGTGCGACTGGAGAGGTCGTGGTGGACGTGGGGACGATGGTAATGGGCTGTTGGTCGGCGAGTTAGGGACGATGGTAGCCATGGCTGGTGTTGTGTGTGTGTGTGTTTGGTTAACGATGGAGAAGGGGTGGCTTGGAGAAGAAGAGAAGGGGGGGTGATTAGGTTTAGGGTTTTTAGGTAGTGAAAAATGAAAAATTAAATGGGGAGGGTGGGGTGTTTGGTCAGATGGGGGGATTTGAATTGGGCTAGGGGGTTTTGGGTTAGGTAAGGTGTATTTTGGGCCTAGTTTCTTTAATTTGAAACATGGCCCAATCCGCGTTTCCCTCTATTTTTTGTTCTCTTTTCGTTTATTTGCTCCAAAATTAAACTTAAAGATCCTATATTAAATTAATAAAACTAAAATTAACTTAAAATATTAATCAACTCCTAATAATAATTATCACACAAAAATTAAACATCAATTAAAATAAAATCGCACCATTGTGACATAAAATGCTAAAAATGCAAAAAATACATATTTTTTGTGATTTTCTATTTTTGTAAAGCAAGCTTAATTACTCCTAAATGTAGAATTATATCCTAGATACAAATGTGACATATTTTTGTATTTTATATTAATTTAACGAATAAACATGCACAGATAAATGCAAATAATACAAGAAAAATAACACAAAATTCACCACAATAGCAAGCAAACTAAAAATTGTTTTATTTTGAATTTTCTGGGAGTAATTCATATATAGGGCAAAAATCACGTGCTCACAATATGGCCTATGGAGTTCAAACTATAAGTCAATTTCTTCAGCAACCAAAGAAATCTCATATGGAAGCTGCCTTATGAATTATGAATTATGTGAAGAACAATCCAAGACAAGGTATATTGTTATCAAGTCAACATAGCAACATTGTCACAAACATATTATAATGCAGACTGAGCAGCTTGCCCAGTCACTAGGAAATCTGTTACACTTTTTTTTATCAAGGTAGGCAATTCTCTAGTATCTTAAAAGTCCAAAAAGCAAACTGCTAATTCAAGAAGTCCTGTAGAAGCAGAATATAGAAGCTTAGCTGCAACAGTAGTAGAATTGACATGGCTACTGGAAATGTTGAAAGAAATTGATGCAAAAGTTAAATTGCCAGTAGACATTTTCACTGATAGCAAAACAGCCATTTAAATTGCTGACAACCTAGTTTATCATGAGATAACCAAGAATATAGTGATAGATTGTCACTTCATAAGCAAAAAAATTCAACAACGACTTGTCTGCACAAAGTATATACCTACCAATGATCAACTTGCAGATTTGCTTACAAAAGGATTAAGTATAGTTCAACATGCATATTTGAGTTCCAAGTTAGGTCTTTTTTATATCTTTACACCACCTAACTTGAGGAGAAGTATTAAAATAAGATCAGATTAATAATAATTACAAAGTTAGATATAAGTTGTTAAATATATGTTAAGTTGTTAAGTTAGTAGTTAAAGAGTAGCTAAGTATCAAGGGCAATCGTGTATTCAGATAACTTAACTTCTAATAATACATTTTCACTCTCTTTCTTTCTATCATCTCTGTACTCTCTCTTCTTCCTCAATTATCAACAACTTTCGATTGTTCAGACAGGGTCGAAGATTCTTTCTATTCCTCAATCCCGGAAATTTCTATCAGTCAATTTTTTTATTAACTTGTTGAATATTGTTGATTGTATTTCGACTCGTATATAAGATTAACATCCTCTTTTCAAAGCAGATACTTTCACTAACCATCAAGCAAAGGAAACTCTCCTTTGGCAGCAAGGCACTAGACAATTTTCTATGCAAAAGTCTGGTGTGTAATTTTTGCAACTTCTTTCTCGTTATCTCTCTCTATCTTCTCAGGATAAGGTTTGTGTATACACTATTCTCCTCAGACCCTATTTATGAACTTGTGGGCAGGAGCGTATTTAGGGGTGTGGAAGGCGATTCATCTTAAACTCCTTCTCCGAAAAAATACACTATATATAAAAGACAAAATATATTTTATACCTCTATATATTATATTTTGAATCCCTTTAATGCGGCTCAAAAATATAGCTCAGTGTTAAGGAAGCTCAAAATCTTTATGAGGTTACTGGTTTAATTTTTACTTGCTACAATCTCTTTTAATTTTTTAATCTTTTCATTTTTGAGTCCTCTTAGCAGAAACCATGCCTCTGCTACTGCTACTGCTTGTAAAATTCAATTGGGTTTGTTGTTTTTCTCTTTATCTATAACGTTGACTAATTGCATATTTTATAGCTCCTTAGTGATAACTTTATTTGGCAAACCACATCAAATAGAATAGTAGTATTTGCTTTTAGTCCATATTTTTTGTTGTAATCTCCACCAGTACTCATTTGCATGATGTTCTTCTAATAGCTTGTTTGATCAAGCTTCTTTTTCGTCAAAAGTATTCTTCTTCTTCTTTTTGACAAAAATGCTTTTTTCTAAAGTTAAGTTGCTTGGTCAAACTTTTAGGAGGAAAAAAAAAGTGCCTTTGAGTTGCACCCGAAGTAGTTTTTTAGAAGTAGAAAAAAGTAGCTTCTCCCCAAAAGTATTTTTGAGAAAAATTTACTTAGAAGTACTTTTTAAGAGCTTTGCCAAAATAATAATTGCTGATCAAAAGTATTTTCAAATTAATTAGCCAAACATAAAGTGCTTCATACCAAAGAAGTTCTTTGAAAATATAATTTTGAGAAAAATAGTTTTCAAAGTAAACCGTTTTTAGAAGCTTGGTGAAATAGGCTATAAGACTGGTGGTAGTTGATGCATTTAAAAAACTTATTTTTAAGAAATGCAAATAGTGTAGCACTAGTGATGGACAGAGGCGGACCTACATGTTGCAATGAGGGGTTACCGGACCCCATAAGTTTCGGCAAATTTTTGTGTATGTATATACCTTAAAAATATTAAAGTACTTGGCACCATAGCACTAAACACCCTTAGAGGGCATTGGTTGAGCGGAATACTATGCCCTCATCGTGTACAAATCATGGGTCCTCCTCCGATGACGGAGGCACCTTTATCCAATTGACACCCTTCATCGAAAGATTCACTATGTACCTAGAATTATTTTTAATGTATATTTACTATATGTTGAATTCCAAGCTTTTTATGTCATATGTGTTTATTTCTTTATAATTTGATTCTCCTCAGTGAAATTTAGATGATAGGTTCCCTCCAAGTTTGACTGAAAAAATTAGGATTTAGACAGTGACTCAAATAGACCATACTGGTGATGTCAAATGAGTATGAAGTTTTCCTAATGTTTAACTGGTTCTCTGTCACGACCCAAAAATCCCTACGAAGAAGTCGTGATGGCACCTAGTTTCTAAACTAGGTAAGCCTAACATTAATGGAAATAATATTAATATTTGCCAACTTTAAATTCAATAACTCTTAATAATTTACAATTTTCAAAATCGGTAGTACAAGTCACAAGTCTTTCTAAGAGTAGTTATACAAAATAAATACATCACTGTTCCGAAAGAAAGAGAACAAATGGAAATAAGTACAATTGAAGGTGACTCTGAGAACTGCAAACGCTGCAACAGGTTTACCTTGAGTCTCCAACACAACGAATAGCTACTATCGATCAAATACCTGGGTCTATACACAAAAAATATACAAAAGTGTAGTATCAGCACAACCGACTCCATGTGCTGGTAAGTGCCTAGACTAACCTCGGTGAAGTAGTGACGAGTCTAGGACCAGACTACCAAATAAACCTGTGCAAGATAGCGTACAAAATAATAGGAAGCAGATAACAATGATGGCAACAATGATCAATCAGTGATATCAATAACAGGCAACAAGGACAACATAATCTTTTCTCAACAAATAATAAATACAAGTACAATCAATTAGTGAAGTCCTTCAAATATAAGTCTTTCGCCTTTAAATCCTTCAAGTAATAATCTCTGAGATAATATGCTTTTCAATGAATATATATTTCGAATATATTTCCTTCAAATGAATATCTTTCAAATAAGTATCTTTCCAATATAATTCTTTCGAGTGCAGGTCACTTTGTGACGCCTCATTTCATAATCATAATAATATTGGCCTCGGTCCACTTTCATATTTTTACGATATCTCGTGGCCATATTTATATTACAACCGCACGGACAACTCACACACCATTAAATAAAACCGTAATATTTTCCCCGGCACCTCGTACCTATATCATAATCTGTCATTAATAAAATCATCATATTTTTCCCGGCACCTTGTGCCCATATGTTTCTGTCTCACATTTCGCAACAACATTCTCATGTTACTCAATTCATAGGGTCAATAACCCCAATACAATTAAGAATGTTCAAAAAGTCTCATTTACTTAATATAAAGTAGAGTACAACTTCCAACCCATTTAGGAAATCAACAAGAAAAGATGAAATTATAATTAGAAATCATTTGATAAAGAAAAATATCCTTTTCAATTAAAGTACATTATCGAATGAATCATTACCTTCAATATGAGAAATCAATAAATCGAAGCCTAGTAAAAAATTCCTTTTTAAGTAAAGTGCAACCTCAAACAGTTTAAGGAAAATTTAGTTGAGAAATCAATTGAGGTGAAAATGTAACAATTGTTGAAATTTGAAGTATCAAACATATATAAAAAATAATATAAGGTGAGGTATCGTAAACACTATGATTCCAACACAAAGGATCACAACGGTAAGGGGATCTAAAAATATCGAAACAAAATCAAGTAAAATAGTAAATCAATAAATGAACGTAAGGACAACATAACTCAATTAGAATCTGAAAAAACAAAATCAAGGACAAGTGCACGGCATCACCCTTCGTGCTTTTACTCTCGTCCTCACCATAAGAATCAATATAGACTGCACGATATCACCCTTCGTGATTTTACTCTCATCCTTACCATAAAATCAATATAATAGGCACAGAATGGTACATTGTGCGGCACGGCATCACCCTTCGTGCTTTATATTTTTTCATCATAATCATACATGGAATCATCCTTCGTGCTTTACACTCTTTCCTTACAAACAACAATGCACGTCATCACCCTTCGTGCTTTATCACGCTTCCTCACACAAACAACAATCACAAACAATGGGGCGAGGGGATAAACAAGATTAAAATAGGAACCCCGACAAGGGAACAACAATCAAGTAATTAAATTCCGGCAAGGGAACAACAATCAAGTAATTAAATCCCAGCAAGGGAACAACAATCAATAATACCAACTTTCCGGCAAGGAAACAACAATCAATAATATCAACTTCCCGACAAGGGAACAACAATCAATAATATCAACTTCCCGGCAAGGGAACAACAATCAATAATATTAACTTCCCGGCAAGAGAACAATTTATACATTTTTCTCTTTCTTCCAATTTCATTTCATAACTCACTCTAACACTTTAGTCAATGCTCCAAAGTGTGCGACTATCTCATAAACTTTCACAATTCGTATTGTAATTTGAGCCACCTCCAAGGGTTCAATCAACCCACTTGCTTTCACAAGTTCATAATATAACTTGAGCCATTGCTCTTCGATGTTCAAGAATTACAATTAATTCATTAACTTTCCACAACAAGTAGAAATCATCTTTAAAGCATAGGTTATTCAATATAATCATGAAGTTCACATTATAAGACTCACGATCATGCTAGACACCAACGTATAGATACTCGTCACCATGCCTATACGTCGTACCCACAATTAGTACATAACAAATAAGACTCAACTCCTAATCCCTCAAGCTAAGGTTAGACCAAACACTTACCTTGTCTAAAGCCTTTGCCCCGCGAATTCGTCTGAAGCATCAAATCTAGTCATAATAATTTAATATACTCAATATAAATCATACAAATTACTTCCATATGAATTTACACTTTTTCCAAATTAAATCCGAAATTTAGCTCAAAATTGCCCGTGGGGCCCACGTCTCAGAATCCGACGAAACTCATAAAATCTGACAACGCATTCCGATACGAGTTCAACCATACAAAAATTATCAAATTCTGACATCAACTCGACCCTCAAATCTTTAAATTAAACCAAGAGAGTTTTCAAGATTTTACCAACTTAAATCACCAATTAAATGTTAAAAACAACGATGGATTCGAGTAATCTAACCAAAATTGAGTTAAGAACACTTACCCCGATATTTTCCTTGAAAATCTCTCAAAAAATCACCTCACCGGAGCTCCAAATCGTCAAAAATGGAAAATGGGACGAAGCTTGGACTTTATTCTGCTGCCCAGGTATTTGTTCTTCGCGTTCGCGGTCCTCCTCTCGCGTTCACGAAGAACAAAGTTCCAAAAATTCATTTTCCAAACTCTGCTCGGACAGCCTCTAGTGTAATGGTCATAACTTTTTACACACAACTCCAAATGACTACTATAGTATGTTTTTGACAACTAGATTCAAAGAACTACAACTATTGTTTTTGAATCATCTCAAAATTCATTGTAGATTGAGAGATATGAGCCTCAGAACAAATGGAAATAATTACAATTAAAGGTGACTTCGAGAACTGCAAACGCTGCAACAAGTTTACCTTGAGTCTCCACCGCAACGAATAGCTACTATGGATCAAATACCTTGGTTTATACACAAAAAATATACAGAAGTGTAGTATTAGCACAACCGACCCCATGTGCTGGTGAGTGCCTAGCCTAACCTCGGCGAAGTAGTGACGAGTCTAGGACCAGACTACCAAATAAACCTGTGCAAGATAGCGTACAAAATAATCGGAAGCAGATAACAATGATGGCAACAATGATCAACCAGTGATATCAATAGCAGGCAACAAGGACAACATAATTGTTTCTAATAAATACAAGTACAATCAATTAATGAAGTCCTTCAAATATAAGTCTTTCGCCTTTAAATCGTTCAAGTAATAATCTCTGAGATAATATGCTTCTCAATGAATATAAATTTCAAATATATTTCCTTCTAATAAGAATCTTTCCAATATAATTCTTTCGAGTACATGTCACCTTATGATGCCTCATGTCATAATAATAATAATATAGGCCTCAGTCCACTTTCATATATTTACGGCATCTCGTGGCCATATTTATATTACTATCGCACGGACAACTCACGCGCCATTAAATGAAACCATAATTTTTTGCCCGGCACCTCGTGCCTATATCATAATCTGTCATTAATAAAATCATCATATTTTTCCCGGCACCTTGTGCCCACATGTTTCTGTCTCAACATTTCGCAACAACATTCTCATGTTACTCAATTCATAGGATCCATAACCCAATACAATTAAGAATATTCAAAGAGCTTCATTTACTTAATATAAAGTAGAGTACAACTTCCAACCTGTTTAGGAAATCAACAAGAAAGATGAAATTATTTGATAAAGAAAAATACCTTTTTCAATTAAAGTACAATATTGAATGAATCATTACCTTCAATGCGAGAAATCAATAAATCGAAACCTAGTAGAAATTTTCTTTTTAAGTAAAGTGCAACCTCAAACGGTTTAAGAAAAATTTAGTTGAGAAATCAATTGAGGTGAAAATGTAACAATTGTTGAAATTTGAAGTATCGAACAGATATAAAAAAAATATAACGTGAGGTATTGTAAACACTATGATTCCAACACAAAGGATCACAACAGTAATGGGATCTAAAAACATCGAAACAAAATCAAGTAAAAACAGTTAATCAGTAAATGAACGAAAGAACAACATAACTCAGTTTGAATCTAGAAAAATATCAAGGACAGGTGCACGACATCACCCTTCATGCTTTTACTCTCGTCCTCACCATAAGAATCAATATAGAATGTACGACATCACCCTTCATGTTTTTACACTCATCCTTACCATAAAATCAATATAATAGGCACGAAATGGTACATCGTGTGGCACGGCATCACCCTTCGTGCTTTATATTTTTTATCATAATCATACACGGCATCACCCTTCGTGCTTTACACTCTTTCCTCAGAAACAACAATGTACGACATCACCCTTCGTGCTTTATCACTCTTCCATATCCAAACAACAAGCACAAACAATGGGGCGAGGGGATAAACAAGATTAAAGTCGGAATCCAGGCAAGGGAACAACAATCAAGTAATTAAATCCCGACAAGAAAATAACAATCAATAATACCAACTTCCCGAAAAGGGAACAACAATCAATAATATCAACTTCCCGGCAAGGGAACAACAACCAATAATATCAACTTCCCGAAAAGGGAACAACAATCAATAATATCAACTTCCCGGCAAGGGAACAACAATCAATAATATCAACTTCCCGGTAAGGGAACAACAATCAATAATATCAACTTCCCGGCAACGGAACAATTTATATATTTTTCTCTTTCTTCCACTTTCATTTCATAACTCACTCTAACACTTGAGTCAATGCTCCAAAATGTGCGACTATCTCATAAACTTTCACAATTCGTATTGTAATTTGAGCCACCTCCAAGGGTTCAATCAACCCACTTGCTTTCACAAGTTCATAATATAACTTGAGCCATTGCTCCTCGATGTTCAAGAATTACAATTAATTCATTAACTTTCCACAACAAGTAGAAATCATCTTTAAAGCATAGGTTATTCAACATAATCATGAAGTTCACATTATAAGACTCACGGTCATGCTAGACACCAACGTATAGATACTCGTCACCATGCCTATACGTCGTACCCACAATTAGTACATAACAAATAAGACTCAACTCCTAATCTCTCAAGCTAAGGTTAGACCAAACACTTACCTTGTCTAAAGCCTTTGCCCCGCGAATTCGTCTGAAGCTTCAAATCTAGTTATAATAATTCAATATACTCAATATAAATCATACAAATTACTTCCATATGAATTTACACTTTTTCCAAATTAAATCCGAAATTTAGCTCAAAATTGCCCGTGGGGCCCACGTCTCAGAATCCGACGAAACTCATAAAATCTAACAATGCATTCCGATACGAGTTCAACCATACAAAAATTATCAAATTCTGACATCAACTCGACCCTCAAATCTTCAAATTAAACCAAGAGAGTTTTCAAGATTTTACCAACTTAAATCACCAATTAAATGTTAAAAACAACGATGGATTCGAGTAATCTAACCAAAATTGAGTTAAGAACACTTACCCCGATATTTTCCTTGAAAATCTCTCAAAAAATCACCTCACCGGAGCTCCAAATCGTCAAAAATGGAAAATGGGACGAAGCTTGGACTTTATTCTGCTGCCCAGGTATTTGTTCTTTGCGTTCGCGGTCCTCCTCTCGCGTTCACGAAGAACAAAGTTCCAAAAATTCATTTTCCAAACTCTGCTCGGACAGCCTCTAGTGTAATGGTCATAACTTTTTACACACAACTCCAAATGACTACTATAGTATGTTTTTGACAACTAGATTCAAAGAACTACAACTATTGTTTTTGAATCATCTCAAAATTCATTGTAGATTGAGAGATATGAGCCTCAGAAGTAAGACCTGCGCAACAGAATTTCTTTTTCTTCGCGAACGCGAAGAACAAAATCCCAGATGCAAAATCCTTCTTCGCGAATGCGAGGCTCTCTCCGCGAACGTGAAGAACAAATTATCAGAAGCCAAATTCTTCTTCGCAAACTCAAGAGGACCTTCGCGGACGCGAAGCACAACACCAGACACCAACTTCAGCTATTGCAAAACAGCCTAAAATGATCCGAAACCACTCCAAATCATACCCGAGGCCCCCGGGACCTTAACCAAAGATGCCAACCAATCCTAAAACATCATTCAAACTTTTTCCAATCTTCGGAATGCTCAAAACAACATCAAAACATAAATTTTACATCGGATTCAAGCCTAAGAATTTCAAAAACTCTTAAATTACTTTTTCGATCAAAAGTCTGTCAAACCTCACCCGAATGACCTAAAATTTTGCACACACGTCACATTCAACACTACGAAGCTACTCCAACTTCCGGAATTCCATTCCGGCCCTCAGATCAAAATCTCACTATCGAACCGGAAACTTCTAAAATTCAACTTTCGGCATTTCAAGCCTAAATTAGCTACGAACCTCCAAAACACAATCTGAACATGCTCCTAAACCCGAAATCACCCAACGAAGATAACGGAACCATCGGAATTCCGTTCCGAGACCATCTTCACACTATTCCAACTACGGTCAAATTTCCAGAACTTAAGCTCTCATTTAGGGACCAAGTGTCCCAAAACTCTCCGAAACTCCAAAGAATTCCTCCCGACAACTCACAATTGCAGGAACAAATATGGGGAACGCAGTTAATAGGGGATCGAGGCATAAATTCTTAAAATGACAGGTCGGGTCATTACATTCTACACCTCTTAAACACACGTTCGTCCTCGAACGTACTAAGAATTATTCTGAGGTTGCCAAATTAATTATTTTACTTTTACACCTATACTCTCGGTTGATCTCATGTTACCGCATTCGGCATAACCCGACAACACCATCTCAGTTGAGATTATTGCATTTATCTATATTTGTAAACTTTAAGACCAAATTTCTTACTCTCCAAACATTTTTAAAATGGTCCAAATTTCCCATCACCACACCGTATTATTCTCATGTCAATACACATCAACTTTTAATAGCGCTCACCTTTTCCCACACTTAGGGTTATTCGTCCTCAAATACACAACGTAACTCATCTCTTTCTTCGCACATCTCAATATCCCAAAATTTTCTATCTCCCAAATTTTTCAGAAATTTCGGCAGAGTCTCCCCTGTAATTGGGACTATCCACCCGTCAGAGTAACACCCAAACAACTCATAACAACGCATCCATAACTCAACAATGCTCTACAATGTATATATCAATAGCACTAATCTACGCATTACCAGTACGATATTATCATAATGATATCTGGACATGACACACATTATATGCATGACCTTAACCACATCTTTGGTCTTAATAGTTATTCATAATCAATTATAAAATCGCCAATTAACCTCATGTTAACCAAAATCTCATTTCAAACCTCCATTTTCTAACAACGAGGCTTGAAGACCTCGTAATTAATTACTTGAATTAATGAGTCGCATTTAACACCACCTGGGTACTTATCTTGTGGGCTAAACTCAATAGTTACAATACAAATTGACAAATTATGCACATGGATATTCATACAATAATTTTTCAAATAAGCTCATAGGCATGACTCCCTATAAGTACTATAGTACAAATTTTTAATTTCACAAGGGAGAATTTTAAACACATAAATTTTTCACCACAAGGACCTCGTCTCTATATAACATCCACCGAAACTTGTAGTCCGGTTTAAACATTTCATATCTTATAAAAATGTGAGGATCTCGTCCTCAACACTGAATCACAAGTATTTTTCACATTTGTGCCAACTAAAATTTTCCATTTCCTTTCTTCCTCCTTTCAAAAAAAAATTCCTTTAAACAAAATCACAACATACAATGATCCCTCATACTGTTAGGGCATATAATTTACAACTGAAATCAATTATTTAGAATTACATCAAACTCATCGAATTGATTAACAAAAGTCACTGTCAACTATTTTTAGTGACCAACACATAATGATAGACATAATTATCCCCATATAATCTCCCAACAGATGTATTCACATAAGCAAGTTTAAGATTACGAAGCTCACTCATGATTGGAGCATATTAAGACGACTTTCCTCGATACTAAGAACTGAATCAAGTTACGGAAATTTTGTTCCTTTATGATAACTCGAGTTCGTACTTGTAATGACTTCATCTAGTATAGCGACCTCAACTATATCATAGCAAATACATCAATGGGTCGGGCCTCCACCTCTTAGGCTCCACCTGCCCATTTTTTTCCCACTTCTAATTAGTAGTGTAAGTAAACTAATAACTGTAATGGAGTACGTGGCATGTGTACTCTGATGGAATAGATTTCTCCCACGTCTGGGATAATTTCTCATGATGTTCCTAGTGTCACCATATTCATAGCAACCAATATGCGGTCAAACTGCTTACACTGAATCTGTGCCGGATAACTAGGATATCCATTGTAGGAAATTCCATACCAGTGGTGCATTTAAAGATTACTACCCCACGCGAGTGCCCTGATTAACTGGAGCACTATGAGTACTCTGAAATTGTTTCCATGACCCTGCTGATACTGAAATGTAGAATTATTAAGGACGCGAGAATAACAAGAGTCCCATCATCATCCCATTCAAATCTCATCTCTTAATCATATACAAGTTTTGACAAACTTTTCAATACCACATATATACAGCTCAAGCAAAAACTAATATAACACATGACCCCGCAATTTGATCGTTGATAGTGGACTCCCCCCACTTAGTGCGAAATAATAGGACATATTTCCGACAATCCACGATACTAACCCTCACCGCTCATACGACACCAGTCATAAGACACCTAACGCCTTTTACTTGGAATTTGTCATCCTCATGGCAGTTAAACTCACTTTCTCCAGTGACTCGGCTTGCCAATGAATACCATTCGCTAAATAGAAATCCCATACGAAACACATAACCTCTAATACGACCAATTATGTTTAGATCTACATCCACATGTGATGACTAGGCAAAAGATTAAACCTTTTTAAGATTGTACTCATCAACCAGATGTCAATATCTGATGCCCCACCATGCGCACAACTGAAAGCTTTGCACTTCCTTATCCTCGATTCGGATCGACACGTGGTAACAATGGTTGAGCAA
>MU735691.1:30861-53550 GCA_026770625.1 Nicotiana glauca
TTTCGCCTTTAAATCGTTCAAGTAATAATCTCTGAGATAATATGTTTCTCAATGAATATATATTTCAAATATATTTCCTTCAAATAAGAATCTTTCCAATATAATTCTTTCGAGTACATGTCACCTTATGATGCCTCATGTCATAATAATAATAATATAGGCCTCAGTCCACTTTTATATATTTACGGCATCTCGTGGCCATATTTATATTACAATCGCACAGACAACTCACGCTCCATTAAAAAAAACCATAATTTTTTGTCCGGCACCTCGTGCCTATATCATAATCTGTCATTAATAAAATCATCATATTTTTCCCGGCACCTTGTGCCCACATGTTTCTGTCTCAACATTTCGCAACAACATTCTCATGTTACTCAATTCATAGGATCCATAACCCAATACAATTAAGAATATTCAAAGAGCCTCATTTACTTAATATAAAGTAGAGTACAACTTCCAACTCGTTTAGGAAATCAACAAGAAAGATGAAATTATTTTTAGAAATTATTTGATAAAGAAAAATACCCTTTTCAATTAAAGTACAATATTGAATGAATCATTACCTTCAATGTGAGAACTCAATAAATCGAAACCTAGTAGAAATTTCCTTTTTAAGTAAAGTGCAACCTCAAACGGTTTAAGGAAAATTTAGTTGAGAAATCAATTGAGGTGAAAATATAACAATTGTTGAAATTTGAAGTATCGAACAGATATAAAAAAGATATAACGTGAGGTATTGTAAACACTATGATTCCAACACAAAGGATCACAACGGTAATGGGATCTAAAAACATCGAAACAAAATCAAGTAAAAACAGTAAATCAGTAAATGAACGAAAGAACAACATAACTCAGTTTGAATCTAGAAAAATATCAAGGACGGTGCACGACATCACCCTTCATGCTTTTACTCTCGTCCTCACCATAAGAATCAATATAGACTGTACGACATCACCCTTCATGTTTTTACTCTCATCCTTACCATAAAATCAATATAATAGGCACGAAATGGTACATCGTGCGGCACGGCATCACCCTTCGTGCTTTATATTTTTCATCATAATCATACACGGCATCACCCTTCGTGCTTTACACTCTTTCCTCAGAAACAACAATGTACGACATCACCCTTCGTGCTTTATCACTCTTCCATATCCAAACAACAAGCACAAACAATGGGGCGAAGGGATAAACAAGATTAAAGTAGGAATCCAGGCAAGGGAACAACAATCAAGTAATTAAATCCCGACAAGAAAATAACAATCAATAATACCAACTTCCCGACAAGGGAACAACAATCAATAATATCAACTTTCCGGCAAGGGAACAACAACCAATAATATCAACTTCCCGGAAAGGGAACAACAATCAATAATATCAACTTCTCGGCAAGGGAACAACAATCAATAATATCAACTTCCCGGTAAGGGAACAACAATCAATAATATCAACTTCCCGGCAAGGGAACAATTTATACATTTTTCTCTTTTTTCCACTTTCATTTCATAACTCCTTCTAACACTTGAGCCAATGCTCCAAAATGTGCGACTATCTCATAAGCTTTCACAATTCGTATTGTAATTTGAGCCAACGCTCCAAGGGTTCAATCAACCCACTTGCTTTCACAAGTTCATAATATAACTTGAGCCATTGCTCCTCGATGTTCAAGAATCACAATTAATTCATTAACTTTCCACAACAAGTAGAAATCATCTTTAAAGCATAGGTTATTCAACATAATTATGAAGTTCACATTATAAGACTCATGGTCATGCTAGACACCAACGTATAGATACTCGTCACCATACCTATACGTCGTACTCACAATTAGCACATAACAAATAAGACTCAACTCCTAATCCCTCAAGCTAAGGTTAGACCAAACACTTACCTCGTTTTGCAACCAATTCCAAATTCCAACAAGCCTTTACCCCGCGAATTTGTCTGAAGCTTCAAATCTAGTAATAATAATTCAATATACTTAATATAAATCGTACGAATTAATTCCATATGAATTTACACATTTTCCAAATTAAATCCAAAATTTAGCTCAAAATTGCCCGTGGGTCCCACGTCTCAGAATCCGACGAAACTCATAAAATCCGATAACCCATTCCGATACGAGTTCAACCATATAAAAATTATCGAATTCCGACATCAACTCGACCCCCAAATTTTCAAATGAAACCAAGAGGGTTTTCAAGATTTTACCAACTTAAATCACCAATTAAATGTTAAAAACAACGATGAATTTGAGTAATCTAACCAAAATTGAGTTAAGAACACTTACCCTGATGTTTTCCTTGAAAATCTCTCAAATAATTGCCTCACCGGAGCTCCAAATCGTCAAAAATGGAAAATGGGACAAAGTTTGGACTTTATTCTGCTGCCCAGGTATTTGTTCTTCGCGTTCGCGGTCCTCCTCTCGCGTTCGCGAAGAATAAAGTTCCAAAATTTCATTTTTCAAACTCTACTCGTACCGACTCTAGTGTAATGGTCATTACTTTTTACACAGAACTTCAAATGACTATTATAATATGTTTCTGACAACTAGATTCAAAGAGCTACAACTTTTGTTTTTGAATCATCTCAAATTTCATTGTAGATTGAGAGATATAAGCCTCCGAAGTAAGACCTCGCAACAGATGCAAAATTCTTCTTCGTGAACGTGAGGCTCTCTCTGTGAACGCGAAGAAAAAATTCTTAGAAGCTAAATTCTTCTTCGCGAACGCGAGAGGACCCTTGCGGACGCAAAGCACAACACCAGACACCAGCTTCAGCTATTATAAAATAGCCCGAAATGATCCGAAACCACCTCGAATCATACCCGAAGCCCCCGGGACCTCAACCAAATATGTCAACCAATCCTAAAACATTATTCAAACTTGTCCTAATCTTCAGAACGCTCAAAACAACATCAAAACCCAAATTTTACATCGGATTCAAGCCTAAGAATTCCAAAAACTCTCAAATTACGTTTTCGATCAAAACTCTTATCAAACCTCGTCCGAATGACCCGAAATTTTTCACACACGTCACATTCAATACTACAAAGCTACTCCAACTTCCGGAATTCCATTCTGGCCCTCGGATCAAAATCTCACTATCGAACCGGAAACTTCTAAAATTCAACTTTCGGCATTTCAAGCCTAAATTAGCTACGAACCTCCAAAACACAGTCTGAACATGCTCCTAAACCCGAAATCACCCAACGAAGCTAACGGAACCATAGGAGTTCCGTTCCGAGGCCGTCTTCATACTATTCCAACTATGGTCAAATTTCCAGAACTTAAGCTCTCATTTAGGGACCAAGTGTCCCAAAACTCTTCGAAACTCCAAAGAATTCCTCTCGGCAACTCATAATTACAGGAACAAATACGGGGAATATAGTTAATAAAGGATCGAGGCATAAATTCTTAAAATGACAGGTCGGGTCATTACATTCTCAAATTTAGAAGTTGTATAAAATGCTGAAAGATAATACTAGAACTTAAATATTTGAATATTTTGTGATGAGGAAACAATGTTTCTTGATAATGGCAATTCGTAAGCAACAAACGGATAGTGGTCCACACAAATATATATATTTGAATAGTTTATTGGTGCTACATAAACCTAATTTTCGTTGAAGATGAAACAGAAAGGATTCATAGAGAAACTATTACTTTATTTCAGAGATAGACGTTTCCATTTGATTTTAACCAAATTCTTTTGCTTTTCCTTTTATTATTATTGTACGGGTTGGACCTAATAAACCCTTATAAAATTAAAGGATATGACCATATTTTTGATGAAAAATCAGTGAATTATATTAAAATGAAGTGAATTATTAAACTTTCAAGCTAAGTCTATAGGTGTAATGATCCGGCCGGTCGTTTTGAGAGTTATAGCCCTGATCCCCCATTTACTACTTTCACCATATCTGTTTCAGCTTGTGTGACTTACCGGGAGGTTTCATTTTGATTTTCGGAATGTTTTGGGACACTTAGCCCCTAAACGGAGGCTTAAGTCTTAGGATTTGGACCGTAGTCGGAACTGTGTGAATACGACTCCAGAATAGAGTTTCGTCGGTTCCACTAGCTCCTTTGGGTGATTTTGGACTTAGGGGTGTGTCCAGATTTTGTTTTGCAGGTCTGTAGCTCATTTAGGTTTGAAATAGCAGAAGTCGAATTTTTTGAGATTTTGGCCGATAGTGGAGTTTTTGATATCGGGATCGAGATACGATTCTGAAAGTTGGAGTAGGTCTGTAGTGTAATATGACGTGTGTGCAAAATTTGGGGTCAATCGGACAAGGTTTGATTGGTTTCGGCATCGGTCGTGGAAATTGGAAGTTTCAAGTTCTTTAAGTTTGAATTGGAGGGTGATTCGTGCTTTTAGCGTTGTTTGATGTGATTTGAGGGCTCGACTAAGTCCGTATAATATTTTAGGACTTGTTGGTATGTTTAGTTGATGTCCCAGGGGCCTCGGGTTGATTTCAGGTGGTTAACGAACCTTTTGGACTTAAGAGAAAATTGCAGAAATTACTGGTGTTCAGTTGATAGTTTCCTCTTATGTGATTGCGTGAGAGGAGACGCGATCGCGTTAGCTTGTTTGCGGGCAGTGGCATTTTACCCTTTTCGTTCATAAGATAGGGTACGCGATCGCATAAGTTTGGTCAGGCCGTTCATCGCGAACGTGTGGGCTACGCCGTGTTCGCAAAGAGAAAGTGAACGACACTAGAGTTCAAGCTTGTTCTTTGCGGTCGCGTGAGGATGAACGGGATCGCATAGCTCTCAGCAGCCATTTGTTCGCGATCGCGTGTGAGGTGACGCGTTCGCATAGCAGGTTTTGTGAAGGATGTAATGTTGTTCTATGCAAGTGCATGAGATGTTCCGCGATCGTGTAGTGTGAGCACCTGGGCAGAATATAAACTTTTCGAAACGAGGGTTAGCCATTTTTATCAAAAATTGAGTTTGGGAGCTTGGAATTGGAAGAGATTTTAAGGCAGGGGCATCATTTGGGTAATGATTCTACACTTGATATTGGTTATATCCCACTAATCTATTATTAATTTTACCCTTTAATTTCGGATTAGAGTTGGAAAATTGGAGAAAATGGTAAGAAGTTCTTCAACTAATATTTTGGGTTTTGATTGAGATTTTAATATCGGATTTGGATAATTTTGGTATGAGTGAATGAGTGTTCATATTTTGTGACTTTTACCCATTTTCGAGATGTGGGCCCGAGGAGACTTTTTGGGCGATTTTCCAATTTCTTGTTTTAAATTTAGTTTCATTAGCAAGATTAGTTTCTGGTAGTCATATTTATATTATTTCATTGATTTGGCTAGATTTGGGTCATTGGGAGCCATATATTCGTAGGAAAAGATTGTTAGGGATTGATTTGAGCTTGGTTCGAGGCAAGTGCCTTGCCTAACCTTGTGTAGGGGAACTCCCCATAGGATTTGGTGCTATTTTTTATATGTAAGCGCCGTGTACGTCAGTTGATAAGTACGTACATGGACTAATTATTTTAAAACCCAGTTCTGCTAAGCAATAACTTGTTTCCTTCTTATTTGAGTTATATCAACATGTGTTGTATCATGTTAGCTTAGAATAACATGTCTACTTGCCTTTATTGTTTATCTGAACTTTGTGCAGTATGTTTAGTGTATTTCCTGTTTTTCCTTGATTTGAACTTAGTATAAACTGTAGGCTTTCTTGTTGTAACTGTTATTTCCGTTGTTTGATCTACATATTTACTTTGGAACTACAGAACAATATTCTGGGAGATCCCCAAGTCTTGCAGATTTACTTTGGGACTACGACACGGTATTCAGAAGATCCGCATGTCTTGCATATTTATGATGGGACTACAAAACGGTATTCCGGGAGATCCCCCTGCACATTTATATTTGGGACAACGAGATGGTATCTCGGGAGATCTCCTGCTATTATCTCTGTGTACTAAGCTGTTATCTTCTATGATTTCATTCTTGTTAAATTTTAGTCTTTAATTTACTGCCATATTTCATTCTATCTTGTTTTATTATATAACTACCAGTAGGGCCCTGACCTGACCTCGTCACTAGTCAATCGAGGTTAGGCTTGGCACTTACTAGGTACTATTGTGGTGTACTCGCACCTTTTCTGCACATGTTTTTTGTGTGCAGACCCAATTACCTCTTACTAGCCTCGAGTTTAGTTGTACAGTTGCTGCTATTCAGGAGACTTCAAGGTACATCTGCCCACATTCGCAGACTTCGGAGTCCCCCTCTATCCCCTTATGTTAATTTTTCCCTTATTTCTATAGACACTGATGTATAGAACAGTTAGAAATTCGTAGAAGCTTGTGACTTACGGTGTTCTGGGTCTTGGGTGTATTATGTATATTTTGATAGTTGATTATTGTATATGCCGAGCGGCATCTCAATTACTCGTTTAAAAATAACTGCAACTGTTAGTTGTTAAACTTTCATGTTTTTCATTTCATTTCCGCAAAGTGTTAGGATTACCTAGTCATAGAGACAAGGTATCGTCACGACAATTTACGAAGGGAGAATTTGGGTTGTGACAAGTTGGTATCAGATCTCTAGGTTCATAGGGGTCATGAGTCATAAGTCGGTTTATTAGAGTCTCGCGGATTGGTACGGTGACATCTGTACTTATCTTCTTAGGATTCCTTGTTGTGCGAAATTATTATTTTCAAAATTCTAAACTTCTGTCTTCTATTCTCTCACAAATGGAGAGGACACGTGCAGCCGGAGATGACCAGGCCCCCGCATCTCCTACTAGAGCCTCCAGAGGCCAGGGTCGGGGTAGAGGCTAATGATACCCACGTGGTGCAGCTAGAGCACCTAACGGGCTATTATAGAGGATCCACTAGTAGCTCCAGTCGGAGCTTAGGCATGTGAGACACCTACTACTATTACATCAGCTCTTCAAGAGACCCTGGCACAGTTCCTGAGCATGTTCGGTACTCTAGCTCAAGCAGGGTCGATTCCCCTTGCTCCAGCCATATCTCAGGCCGGAAGAGGAGCACAGACTCTCGCCGCCTGCACCCAGAGCAGCGGGTTCAGGTTGATCAGATTCCAGTGATTATACCGGTGCCACCTATAGCCCCAATTCAGTCCGAGGGTAGGGCAGCAGTTTCAAAGGAGGAGCAACGTAGGCTCGAGAGGTACAAGAAATACGACCCTCCAACTTTCAGTGGCCTAGCATCAGAGGATGCTCAGGGATTTCTAGAGGAGTGCCACCATATCCTTCGTACTATTGGTATAGTAGGTTCGCGTGGGGTTTCTTTCACTGCATTTCAGCTTAGAGGAGTAGCCTATTAGTGGTAGTGTGCTTATGAGTTGGACAGTCCGACTGAGGCAGCTTCACTTACATGGACTCAGTTCTCGAACATATTTTTTGAGAGAGTATGCCCCTCAGGGACACATGGCGCGCGAATTTTGAGCAGTTGCGCCAGGGTGCTATGACTGTTTTAGAGTATGCAATTCGTTTCAGTGACTTGGCTAGACATGCACCGACCTTGGTTTCTATAGTTCGAGAGAGGGTCTGTCAATTTATTGAGGGGATCCATCCTAGCATCAGTATTAGCATTGCCCGGGAATTAGAGACGGATATCTCGTATTAGCAGGTTGTGAGTATTGCTAGGAGAGTGGAGGGCATGCTCGCTCCGGAGAGATAGGAGAGAGAGGCCAAGAGGTCTCGAGAGTATGGCCATTATTCTGGTGCTCGTGCTCCAGTTATAGTTCGACTTGGTAGGGTCTATGTGAGTTGCCCCGTTCATTCAGCTCTTCTAGCCGCTAGTAGTGTTCCAGCCCCTTCTAGGCCTCAAGAGACTTATTATGCACCTCCAGTATCTAGAATGTCCCTGCACGGGGTGCTTTTAGTGGTCAGTCCAGCAGACCTAGACCGAGCTAGCCACAGTAGCCATGCCCTCCTAGAGCTTGTTTTGAGTGTGGTGACACTCTCCATATGGTGAGGGATTACCTCAGACTTAGGAGGGGCGCACCTCCACATACTTCTTAGTCGCATCGTGCTCCATAGGTTCCCTAGGATATGATTACAGCATTAGTTACCACTCCACCTGCTCAGCCAGCTCGAGGTGGAGGTCGGGGAGGTAGAGGTCGCCCTAGAGGGGGAGGCCAGACCAGATATTATGCCCTTCCTGCTCGTACTAGGGGTGTGTATCGGTTGGTTTGGTCGGTTATTATGAAAGCACGGTTCGGTTTATCAGTTTTCGGTTTTGTAATATTAATAACCAAATCAAACCAAAGTATTTACGGTTCGGCACAGTTTTTTCAAGGTTCGGTTTGGTTATTTTCAGTTTAGTTTTTCGTTTATTGACAGTTCAAGATTTTGATTAATATAGAAGTTGTTGCTACTGCTAGGTAATCTGGTGAAAAATATAAAGTGGAGTTAGTTTTTTAGACGGATCTTGAAAGCTCTGTTCTTGCTCTTGTGAATGGCTTTGAGATTGAGAGAGCAATTTGATTAATTTCTCAATGCTTTGTAAACCAGCGACAGCTTCTTGCATGGAGTTTTCTTCCATTTTGGATGTGTAAGTATTGTTGTTTCTATAGCCAGTAGTCACTATATCTATTGTCATCATCACGCATACCTGTTTGGGTATGAGTCCAAAATTTCGGTTTTTCGGTTTAACCAAAAATCGAAAAACCAAAATCGTAAACCGCACCAAAAAACTAAAATTTATTAATTTAAAAACCACACACCGACCGAATAACTGTTTAAACAAAAATCAAAAAATCAAAATTCACATTCGGCCCATTTTTTGGTTCGACCGGTATTATGCCCACCCCTAGCTCGTACAGAGGCAGATGCTTCCGACTCTATCATTACATGTATTGTTCTGGTATGTCATAGAGATGCATCGATTCCGTTCAATTCAGGCTCTACTTATTCCTATGTGTCATCTTATTTTTCCCCACACTTGGGCGTATCTCAGGATTCCTTGAGTTCCCCTATTTATGTGTATGCTCCAGTGGGAAATTCTCTTGTTGTGGACCGCGCGTATCGGTTGTGTTTCATTGCTCTTAGTGGTTTTGATACCAGAGCCGATTTAATATTGCTCAGCATGGTAGACTTTGATATTATCTTGGGCATGGACTAGTTGTTGCCCCAATATGCTACTCTTGATTGTCACACCAAGATCGTGACGCTGGCTATGCCAGTTTTATTGTGATTAGAGTGAAGGGGTACCTTAGATTACACCCTCAGCAGGGTTATTTCCTTTCTTAAAGCTTGTGATACATACCTAGATTATGTGAGAGATGTCAGTATTAATACCCCTACAGTTGAGTCAGTTCCAGTAGTGAGGGACTTTCCAGATGTATTTTCGGCTGATCTTCCAAGCATGTCGCTCGATAGAGATATTAATTTTGGCATTGATTTGTTGCCGGGCACTCAGTGCATCTCTATTCCTCTATATCGTATGGCCCCTTCTGAGTTGAAGGAACCGTTACATGAATTGCTTGATAAGGGCTTCATTCGGTCGAGTGTGTCACCTTGGGGGTACTCCTGTCTTGTTTATGAAGAAAAAGGATAGTTCTATGCGTATATGCATTGATTATTGCCAGTTAAACAAAGTCACAGTGAAGAACCGGTATCTCTTGCCTCGTATGGATGACCTATTTGATCATTTACAGGGTTCCACAGTGTTTCCAATATTCACTTGCATTCAGGTTATCATCAATTAAAGATTCGGGAGCCAGATACCCCGAAGACTGCTTTCAGGACTCGGTACGGTCATTATGAGTTCCTTGTGATGTCATTTGGTCTGACTAACACCCCAGCAGCATTTATGCATTTGATGCACAGTGTATTTCGGCCTTATCTTGATTCATTCATCATTGTGTTCATTGACGACATTCTGGTACTCTCGAAGTCGGGAGGATCATGAGCAGAACATGAGGATCGTGCTTCAGAACTTGAGATAATAGAAGTTATATGTAAAATTCTCAAAATATGAGTTCTGGTTAGATTTAGTGGAAATTTTGGATCATGTAGTGTCGATTGAAGGGATCAAGGTGGATTCGAAGAAGGTGGAAGCAGTGCAGAGTTGGCCTAGACCGTGCTCAGCTACAGAGATTCGGAGTTTCCTTGGATTGGCAGGGTATTACCGTCTATTTGTTGAGGGATTCTCATCTATTGTAGCGCCTATGACCAGGCTGACCTAGAAGAGTGCTCCGCTCAGGTGGACGGAGGAGTGTGTGGAGAGATTCCAAAAGCTCAAGACAGCTTTGACTACAGCCCCGGTTTGGCATTGCCAATAGGTTCGGGGTCTAATACTATTTATTATGATGCATCACGGATTGGTCTCGACGCGATATTGATGCAGGATCGTAGGGTGATTGCCTACGTGTCCAGATAGCTGAAGGTGTATGAAATGAACTATCATGTCCATGATCTTCAGTTAGCAGCTATTGTTCATGCCTTGAAGATTTGGAGGCACTATTTGTACGGTGTCCCTTATGAGATCTACACTGATCACCGGAGTTTACAGCATATGTTCAAGTAGAAGGATCTTAACTTGCATCAATGGAGGTGGTTAAAGCTGCTTAAGGACTATGATATCACTATTCTATACCATCCCGAAAAGGCAAATGTGGCGGCCGATTCCTTGAGTCGCAAGGCGGGGAGTTTAGGGAGCTTAGCGTACTCGCCAGCAGCAGAAAGCCCTTTGGAACTAGATATTCAGGCATGTCACACCTCCTTTTTTACACACTTACCCCAAAGGATAAATGTATAAGGGAGTTTTTCCATTTAAAGTGACATTATTCGAAATAAGATTATTTATTTGATTTTAGAGTCGCCACTTGGGATAGGATTGGCTTTTGGTGTCTCAAGTCACCGGTTTAACTTGAATCCCAAATCGAAGAAAATTTCGACTTCCTAGTTGGATTCTGCGAACCAGAAATTCTGAATCAGAAATTCTGTTGACCCGAGGGAAGGTGTTAGGCACCCCCGGATCCCGTGGTTCTAGCACGGTCGCTTAAATTATTATAAATGGCTAAAATCTAATTTTTTATACATGCTCCAACCTATAGTGCAATTTTAAGATTATTTATTGCTTTTAGTTAAATTTTTAAGAAAGTGAACGTCGTTTAAAAAAATGTGTTCTCGGATCACATCACATGAAATGCACCCGGATCCTCGACACATTTTTATTCAACGTTTTGGATTAGGATTTGGGTTGCATGAAATGCATATTCGTATTTAGGAAGGTATAATTATTAAAAGCATGCCTAAAGCGACTAACGTGTTATTATCTTTGCGGAGGGCCGTGAAATTCGTTAAACGGCACGCCCCAAATTCTAAGTATTTTGATATAAACAATTAATGAGGGCCTCGCAATTTGTATGTTTTGTTCGGCGAGGCTCGTCTCATTTTTATGTAAAAGGCAAGTCCTAAAGCAAACTATGATTTTCTATTTTTTATTTGTCTCTAATAATAAAAAAAAAAGTTCTAGTTAATTAATATTATAAAATTCAGGCTTCAAGTTCAAGTCCGGATTCAAACAAAAGGGCAAGCCTTTTAGTTTGGACCCGCTACCTAACCCGAAGGCTCAGACTTGTATTACTTCTTTCGTTTATTTTCTTTTATCAATTGTGGCCCACAAATTTTCAATAATTATTGGTCCACGTTTGGGATCCAGTAAGGGGTGTGATAGCCAACACGCCCAGGTATTGGGCTAATTGAATGGGCAGAAATGGGCCCAGTCCAATCCTGGCTATGTTGTCACAACTGGGCCTCATTGAAGCGTTTCGCCAGGCCCTTATCGAATTAGTGGACAATGGGCCTGGCACCAGTTTGGTCATGTTGAGATATTTCTTTATAGCCCAAACAGGCCAGGCCTGGAAGCTATTAACTAAAATCAAATTTGAAATTTACTTTGTGTAAAGCATGAAACTAGGCATTAGGATTCAAATCCATGCATCAGCGAGAGTCTAAATATTTGTTAAGCTACAAATCAACATAAACAATTATAGGAACATGATGATTACACCAGGGTGATTATCGAATAGATGGAATCAGAAATTGAAAGTTATTGAATAAACATGTTACTGGACATCGAAATTGAAATTGAAATATAATATACTGAAATACGATTATACATGCTGCCTCACAATCAGTCCTTACTTACAAAACTCGCCTCAGAATAGATTTACTTATGCTATTGCTAGACATCAAAGGCTACAGTAACCACCAAGTTAAATATACTAGGCTAAAGTCCTATACAGGTTCCTACCTCTTTAACAGTCCACATAAATTTTCAGAAGAAACAGAACAGTCCAGTCCAATTATACAGCCCAGTACTGTCTATTAATGGTCCTAACAATCCAAATCTATTTACGATAGAAATATTAACAAATCATAACAAAACATAGAACAAAATCAGGCAGCAAATTTTGTTTCATCTTTAAATTTGAAATTCACATTGCTTCAAGGTCAAGACATGTACCTGGAAGTTACAGAAATGAAGAAGGAGAAGTCAGTAATAGCAATAATGATAACCAACAGCTTGTAACCCATAAATAATGTCAACTCAACCCAAGGAATGTTTTCACACCAAACAGACCAATAAACCCAGCCAAACAACTTGAACAATTTCAAACAACTTGAAATTTCAAACTTGAATTTAAGCTCAAGAGGCTTCTGAAACTTCAGCTACTAGACATTGAGCTAAGAGATGAAAATCAACAACTAACACTCGAAATCAATCTAGAAATGCAAGATAACAGTATTTTTTTTGTTTTTCTATAGTATTTTCTGTTTGTTTTTGGATTTTTGGGGAAGAATCTCAGATCTAAGAGAGGATTTTTAAACTTCTAAGGATTTGAAGTTCAAATTTCAGGCTCAGATTTGAAGAGAGGGTTTTGGGGGAATTTTGGGGTTTCAAAACTTGTTTATCAAGGCACTAGGCCTCCCTTTTATAGGCAAGAATAGGGGCAGAAGGTTCTGGAAGGTTTTACTCATTTTTCCCCCTTTTTATTTTTAAAAATTTCATATTAAACCTAAAGTTGTGGCTTGTTGCCCAAGTTACTGCCTTTAAAATGCTGAAACTTATACTAAGACACCTTCTAGAAGGTTCTAGGGTGTTCTAGCTTTGTTTTCTTACCTATGAAATACCTATACTACCCTTACTTGAATTCTAAAATTACCATGTCTTAACAAACCAACCCATTTTAGATGCCTAAACTACCCTTGGTTGCCTCTAAAATTACCTACTAAACTATGTTTTAACTGAACCATAGTCAATTTACTACCAAACTAAGAGTTAATCAGCTATATCCAAACACCTAAACTAATTGAAATTGACTGAAGTAAACTAACAATTATACTGAAACATGGGTAAACAGAGAACAAACCTAAGAATAATACTAATCAAAATCCACATCAATTACTTAGTCCAATTACTTAAACCATCACAGAATCAACCTATCAAACCTAATTGACCCTAATTTTAACGGATTCAAATCACAACCAGATGAGCAAACTACTACTATCAGAAGAAAAGCAAACATCAAAACTGAATCAAAATAACAAAAAATCCAATTACACTAACAATTAATCACTTGAGCTAATTAACTAACATTTAAACGTTTAAACTAACAAAATCATATCAGGACTAGACTAAATCAAAACAAAAATTAATGCGATATTAATTGTCACCAATAACACAGTCGAATCAAACACTCACGAGGACGAAGAAATAACAAAATTACGAATAAACTTACTGATTGGACCAGCCTGAACACCTACTCGAATTAGGGTTCTTCAAACCCTAAATTTAGGGCTCGTGGGATTCTGCCTGGACTTGAAAGCTTCCACTTGAAATTCAAAATGAGGAAGTCTAAGAAGGCTTGAGGTGTGATTTTAGAGCCATTTGGAAGATTTAGGGCTTTACGATAGATTCTCAAATCATCATTCGAGCCATTCGGTTGTGGTTCGAGGGAAATTAATGTTGGAAATGGAAAGAGGATGAAGAGAAGAGCCTAGGGTGTAAATTTGAGGTTGTTTGGAGCGGGTAAGGGTTTGACCTGATCTTCGATCCGGTATTTGAGAAGCCTGGTGATGATTTGAAGTAAACTAAAGGTGGATTCGGAGTGAGGAAGTAAAGGAGGGTTAGGGGTGTAATTTTGGCGGCGGTTTGTGGTGGCGCCGCTACCCCAAGGCGGTGGGAGAAGGGGCGGCGGTCTCTAGGGTTACAGAAGAGGGGTGAGTGAGGGAGACGATAGAGAGGGGGGGTCAGTTCCGACCGATTTATATTATTTACCCATCAGTTCCTGGCCGTTGGATTATGAATCCTGGACGACCAGGATTAAATGTGCTCGAAACAAGGTCGTTTGGTGACGGGGCATAGACAGACCGGGTCATGGCATGGGTTGGGCTGGCCTGGGGTATGTTTGGGCCGGGCAAAATTATTTAAAATGGCCCAATGCGGATCTTTTTTTAAAAAACAGCCTTTTCTTCAATTGCTTTCTTTTATTCCTTCTGTTTGTTTTCATTTTATATATTTTATATATTTTTTTTATTTTATTAAATGCTAAATTAAAAACCAAAAACCAAATTGACTCTAAAAAATTATATTTTCTAATTTCCAATTATAACAATTCCTAATTTAAATGCAAACTAAGACAAATTATAACTATAATTGCAAAAAGGACCATTTTTGTTATTTTCTATATTTCTAAGCAATTTTAACTACTAATTAATCCTAGAATGTGAAATTAAACCTTGAAATAAAATGCCAAGTATTTTTTGTACTTTTCATATGAATTAAAATGCTCAAATAAAATACAAACAATTAACAAAAAATAACACAAAATTCACAAAATTGCAAAAACAATGACAGAAATTATTTTGTTTGAATTTTTGGGAATAATTCATATATGGCAAAAATCACGTGCTCACAGCTGCCCCTCTTTGCTCAGGAACACGAAGAGTTCTCGGGCAAAGATAAGTGAGCGGACACGAGCGATTTTTGCCCGTTCGAATACTCCGTGTGAAGCACTTTTTTAAAACTGTCTGACCGAACCCTACTTCAAAGGTTGCCTACATATCCTTGGCTAAAAAGGAATTAGGTCAGTGTAGTTCAGGAAGGTTTGGTAGCTGGGACTACCAAGAGCTGTGATTTCACTGTTGTTGCTGCTGCTACTGCTTGCTGACCTCCTTATTACTCCAAAAGGGAAATCAAAGCTAAGCTAGATGCCTATCAACTATGAGTTACAAGATTCCTATCTATAATTCTCTTGAAACTTGATCTTGAGTCTTAGCTGATTTGGCTATGGACTTCGATCTGAATCTTGATGCTCGCAAGTTGTAGGTGTTTACTTATTCATGCAGCATTGGGTCAAAACAGGATCAGCGGAGCTTATGACTTCAATCAGATTTTGAACAATCTGCACCCTTGCTTGCTTCGCATTTGAGTTCATTTCTTTTTGTTCTTTTCTTCTTTTCTTGATTCTGGATTGAGATTCATTCCATTGGTCATCTCTCACCTTGTGTTTTGAGGTCAACCTGCTTAAGATATCAAAACAAACAAACAAACGAAATTTTCTACCCTAGTTTTCACTAGAAAAATTTCGTGAGTTAGTTGCGACACATATCTAAGCATTCAAATCAGGATTGTGTATCTTTATGAATGCATCCAGGTTATGCTGGAAAATAAAAGGGTCTCAGGTTATGCCGGGACGGAAAGAAAAAAGATCCTCGATTTTTCGGACGGGATTTGGAAAGAAAAAGCTCCTTGGGTTTTGCCAGGGAGATCCTCAATTTTTTTGCCGGGATTCGGAAAGAAAAAGCTCCTTGGGTTTTGCCAAGGAGATCCTCGATTTTTTGGCCGGGATTTGGAAAGAAAAAGCTCCTTGGGTTTTTCTAGGGAGATCCTCATTTTTTTGCCGGGATTTGGAAAGAAAAAAAGATCCTTGGGTTTTTCCAGGGAGATCCTCGGCTTTTTGGCCTGGATTTGGAAAGAAAAAGCTCCTTGGGTTTTGCCAGGGAGATCCTCGATTTTTTGGCCGGGATTTGGAAAGAAAAAGCTCCTTGGGTTTTTCCAGGGAGATCCTCGATTTTTTGGCCGGGATTTGAAATGAAAAAGCTCCTTGGGTTTTGCCAGGGAGATCCTCGATTTTTTGGCCGGGATTTGGAAAGAAAAAGCTCTTTGGGTTTTGCCAGGGAGATCCTCGGTTTTTTGGCCGGGATTTGGAAAGAAAAAGCTCCTTGTATTTTTCCAGGGAGATCCTCGGTTTTGGCCAGGATTTGGAAAGAAAAAGCTCCTTGGGTTTTGCGAGGGAGATCCTCGGTTTTTTGGCCGGGATTTGGAAAGAAAAAAGCTCCTTGCTACCATGGTTGGTTTTTCCTTTGGGGTTTTCATTTTTTTTTTCTTTTTTTTTCTTTTTCTTTTTATTCAGCAAAACGCATGAAAGAATTTGGGGAAACTTCCTTTTTGGTCATTTTCCTGCTGCAAAGCTGTTTCCGCGCTTGCACATTTCATTTTTTTTTGGGTTGCACCTGCTTCTTGCACGGTTGCTCTGAATAAGACCTATTTTCAACAAAGAACACTTTGTTTTTTGAAACGGTGGTTGGTTTTGTGGCCTTGATCATCCCAATTGCTTGATCCCGGCCCCCTTTCCGTTGAGAACTTTGCTGCTTGTTGGCTTTGAGGTTGAATCTCTTTTCAAACCGACCAGGTTCAACTCCCAGGATTTCATTATGACTCGCCCGTGTAGGCTATGGCCTTTTCATTTGACTCTGCCCTTGCCTTTGATTTTCTTTCTTTTCCAATGTCTTTGCTTCGAAAGCATCAACCACTACGGTCAGTCGGGATTGGACTGACGCACTCGCTGAGGCTGGGCATTTTCTCCGGCTTTTGCCAGGCGGAGCCCTGTGAAACCGGTCCTACCACCTTTCTTTATAATAGTTACAAAATCAGAGTTGAACCGAAAGGGACTCAAAGAAAAGTTTGAAAAAGGCAAGCATATGAGTTTAAAGAGAAGCGTCCCTTTTGGGGGAAAAGAAGGACTTATCTGGGGTGCATGCTGGCTTCAAATGAACATGACATGCTTCTTGGACTAGACGCCCGACCCACACAAACTTTCTAGCTTCTCGTGAACCCATTGATCCGCATTTCAAAACCAGGGAACCTTGCGAGGATTCTTTTAGTGATGAGATGTCTTCTTTTCGACCGACAGCACCCTTTGCGGGTTTTCGCCAATCGACCTCTCTCATTTATCTTCTCACTGTCGCCCGATAGTGCTCTTTACGAGTTTTCACTAAGCGGACTCTCTCATTTTCATTTTCTCTACTCACCATCGCCTTATGGTGCCCGAAGGTTTTCACCGATAAGACTCTCTCAGTTTATTTCTCTCAATTTGAATTGTATTAGATTCCATCAATGACGTTTTTCACTTCCCTGCCTTTGCCAATTGATCATAAGGACTTGAACAAGGTCTTTGGGTAAAAAGGATTTTGGGCAGAACTACAACTTTGGAACTATTTCGGCGGATTCATAGTCGAACCATCATATCATCTGCCCTAGTTTCAACTTTTGGGGGGAATTGAGATTTTTGTTTTGGTATGACTGAACCTCAACGAGAGGCTGCCTATGTATCCTTTCGGAATCAAGTCAAACGTAGTTCAGGCAAATAATTTTTGCTTTTTTTTTTTTGTTTTTTTTTTGTTTTTTTTTCTTTTCTTTTTGTTTCTTCTTTTTTTTTCCTTGTACTTTCGGGTTCCAAAGAGGGTAGCCAAAGAAACGGAACCGGCTCAAAGGGTTTACGAAGGATTTATAGTGTTTGGGGTAGCGGGAAGGAAAGCCTTCTTCATCTCAATTACACAAAAGCCATCACCCCGGGGGAATTAGACATAGTACCTTTTTACGGCATCTGCATTCACAGCTGTTTCGGGATCCTTTCCTTCAATATCTCCCAACTACAATGCTCCTCTCGGCAATATTTTTCGAATTATGTATGGACCCTTCCAATTAGGAGCGAATTTTCCTTTTGCTTCCTGGTGATGAGGGAGAATTTGCCTGAGCACGAGCTGTCCTACTTCAAAATTTCTAGGACGCACTTTCTTGTTATAGGCGTGGGCCATTCTTTGTTGGTAAAACTTCCTGTGGCAAACTGCGGCCATCCGTTTTTCATCAATTAATGACAACCGCTCCAGCCAGGTTTTAACCCACTCACTGTCCTCAATTTCTGCTTCAACAATTATGCGAAGCGAAGGAATTTCTACTTTTGTCGGTATGACTGCTTCAGTTCCGTAAACCAATAAGTACGGGGTCGCTCTGATTGATGTACGCACTATGGTACGATACCCGAGTAATGCAAAAGGCAACTTTTCATGCCATTGCCTGGAGCTTTGAATCATCTTTCTCAAAATTTTCTTGATGTTCTTATTTGCTGCTTCAACAGCCTCATTGGCTTTCGGCCGATAAGGAGTAGAGTTTCTATGTGTTATCTTGAATTTTTCACATACCTCTCCCATCAGACGACTGTTCAAATTTGCAGCATTGTCGGTGATGATAGTTGCAAGAATGCCAATGCGGCAAATGAGATTGGAGTGCACAAAGTCTACCACAGCTTTCTTGGTGACTGACTTGAGAGTGATGGCCTCGACCCATTTTGTGAAGTAATCGATTGCAACCAATATGAATCTATGCCCATTCGAAGCTTTTGGCTCGATCGGCCCAATGACATCCATACCCCAGGCAACAAACGACCAAGGTGTTGACATCGGATGAAGCTTTGTTGGAGGTGCATGAATCAAATCACCGTGCACCTGACATTGATGGCATTTCCGAACAAAGCTGAAGCAATCCTTTTCTATGGTTATCTAGTAATACCCTGCTCACAGAATTTTCTTTGCCAACACATAACCATTCATATGAGGTCCGCATACCCCCGCGTGTACTTTATGCATAATTCTTCCGGCTTCCTCGGCATCAACACATCTTAGCAAATTGAGGTCTGGGGTCTTTTTGTACAAGACAGCACCACTTAAGAAGAAACCACTCGCATGCCGTCTAATGGTTCTCTTTTGATCTCCAGTGGCTTGCTCGGGGTATTCTTGTGTTTTCAGAAATATTTTGATATCATGATACCAGGCTGAATGATGGGTTCCACCTCGACCGCATTACAATACTCGTTGTGAGCACGTAATTTTTGCCCTAAGCAAATTGTTCCAAAAGTTTCAAACAAAACAATTTCTTTATTATTTTACAATTTTTGTGAATTTTGTGGCCTTTTCTAATAATTGTTGCATTTTTATCATTGCATTTCAATTCATATGAAAATACAAAAATACATTTGGCATTTGCATTTAGGATTTAACTTCATATTTTTAGGATTAATTAAGGATTAATTTGTTTTAGAACAAAAAATAAAGAAAATAACAAAAATAGTATATTCTTGCATTTTTTGATGGTTAATTGTCGAATTTGTCACAAAATGGATTTTTAAAATTTTAGGAATTAATTAGTTTCATTTTTTGAAATAAATTAGGTCTCTATTTTAAATGTTGCATTATTATACAAATACAAGATAAATTAAAAAATAAATAAAAGAAATACAAAAAGAGAAAAGAAAACAATTTAAAAAATGTGTGCTCTCTATTAGAGACCCAATCTGGGCCATTTTTGTTTAACCAGTCCCCAGACCACTTAAAAGCCCCACGCCCAAGCCCAAATATTACCTGCCCGGTCCAAATCCGCCCCACCCAAAACGACGTCGTTTCTCCAGCCTTCAATCCTGACCGTTGGATCTCATCAATCCAACGGTCCAGATTTAACTAGGATGTTTTGTATTAATATGTCCAAATGACCCCCCCCCCTTACCCCCTCAATCGTCTCTCTCACCTCACACCTTTACCTCAGAGACGAGGTCACTGGCTCTGCCATAAACCGCCGCCGGAAATCGCACCACGGCGGCGGTCAAGCTCCAAATCCACCTAAATTTACACCCCACGCTCCCCTCAATCTCCCCTTTCCAACCATCACCATAGCTGACCCCGAAACCTAGCCTCTTCGAATCTTCAATCGAAGAACGGTCGGAAACCTCAAGTCTCTGATGACCTCCAAAAATACATCACAAAACCACCTCAATTTCCTCTTCCTGAATATCCAAACCTTTTCATTCGAATCGCACCATAACTCTTCGAATATCGATTTGAAACTAAGAACCCTAGCGCCGCCACAAAATTTCCTAGTGGCAGCGCCACCTCCAACTAGTCCCAAATTCACACCATACACTCCCCGTCTCTCCTTCATCGCTAATCCCTACCCAGAAACCCTCGAATCTGCCTGGAATATATCAAATTTTAAATCCAAATTTCGGCAGAACCCTAACTCAAATCTTGGGGATTTTGGACCGTAATATCCCTAATCACGTATTTTTTTTTTAAAAAAATACGCGATTAGGGATGTTACGTGTCAAGAATCCCGGAGGATTCAAACAACAATGGTGGGCCAGAGTTCGTTCCAAAATCAGTAAGCCTTTTTGTTCTTCTCTTTTTTGATTATTGAGTTTTCTTTTGATTTGTTTGCCTCCATTGGATTCAACTATGTTAATTGTTTCTGTGTTGATAATATAGTTTGATTAGTCATGATTTTTCATTCTTAGTTTAATTCTGATTGTTCTCTTTAGTTCCTGATAGTTTATTAGTTAGTTAATTAGATTATGGTTTAATGCATGAAACATAACTATGATTTTTGTAAGGATAATTAGTGTAGATATGCTTGATAGGGATTTTAATTTCTGATTAATCTGTTAGCCAAGATCCCAGTGGTTCTTATAATTTCTGTTTGTTCGAATTCAGTTCATAATTCTGTTCTAAGAGGTTTTTAATAGTTGAGACAGTTAATGATAATTAGTATTAATTAGAATTAGTTATAGCTAATAATGGTAGTTGGGTATTGAGACCAAAAGCACAGGATAATAGGTTCAGGGGTCAATGTTAGGTCTGGTAGCAATTTCAAGGAATTTCAGGGGTAGTTTGAGCATAGGAAAAGGGTAAGTTTATCAGAAATAGTAAATTTCAAAATGAAGTAAGGGCAGTATAGGAATTGTAATGGGTATAGGACCTTCTAGAATAAGACTTTAGTGTAGAATTCAATAAACTTAGGGTATTAACTTGAGGAACAAGTTAGAAATTAATATGCAATATCTGAAATTAAATGGGAGGGAAAATGAGTAAAAATATCCAGAACATTCTGCCCCTCAATTGTGCTTATAAAAAGGCATCACTATGCCTTGAACAACAAGTTTTTGACCCCTAAAAAATTTCAGAAGTTTTGAGCCTCAAAAATTCCCCCAAAACTCCTTTTTCAATTTCAGATTTCAAAATTGAAATTTAAACCTTTACAAAAATCCAAAAAAACAAATAGAAAAATCTCTGAAAAACTAAAAAATTTTACTGTTTCATTGATAATAATCCTGTTGAGACTGATTTACCGAAGTTGTTGTGGTATTTTTAGTGTGATTTCAAATTTTGAGGTTGGCTATAGGATATTAAGCCTGTTCTGATATATTACTGGTTTTTCTCCATTGAAATTAGCTTGTTTGGTTGGAGTGTCATTTTCTGGGTCAAAAATCCAGTTCAGAGTTGCTGTTGATTGTTGAATATTGCTGTTGGATTACTATTTGCTGCTGCTGACCTCTTGTTCCTTTTGTGCTATTTCAAATCCAGGTACACTACTGGTAGATCTCCATGGTTGAGAATGAAATATGAAATACTGCTCATTCGTGTCTACTAGCTTAATCTCATGATGTATTCTGCTATATTTGGAACTTCTATGTAGTTGTGATTATGTGATAGTTTATTAATACAATTATTAGTTTAGACTGCTGGATTTGTTTGAACTATTAATGAGTATGGGACTGTTAACATTCATTAGCTTAGTATGATTTTGTTTTAGTCGGTATTAGTAATAACATGATTATGAAAGTTGGATTTAAATCTTAATTTATAGTCAATAACTCAATACTTAAACAGCTGTAAGTAATAAAAAATGCCAACATTAGTGTAAAATAATTTAGATTTGTTAGTTTACTAATAGGAGCCTAAAGTTAACTTCCATTTTTGGGTTTATACAACCCTGTACATGCACTGTTAATGACCAGACTTGGTCTAGTGGGATTTGGACAATTAGAATACTCTTTTAGTTTAAGATACTTTGTTCAGTGTTGAATTCAAATGCAATAAACATGTCTCGCCTCTGAAATAATACATGTCACCTTTGTGTGTTGAAAGGCCTTCTCATTTTCAATCCTGTATAAATAAAGTTAGTGTTCACATTTGCCATATATGAGCATTGTTAAACGATTTTAAAGGTCTGAATGGTCTATGGATCGAGTGCTAGTGGGTCATTGTGTTTCTGGGCTTATCACGGACAAATTATCCAGCCCCTATAAATGAAGCCTAGACCGTTTTGAATTCCCTACTGAAATGTGTGGCCTTATTCGTTCAGTTTCTGGGCTTAATGGATTAAAATTGAATTAAGGAATTTTGTACCTTTCACACTTGGTAATTAGTTAGGGTTATTTTTTTTAGAGACAAATTAAGTAGAAAATTATAGTTTGCTATATGATTGGCCTTTAAATAATAAATGAGGCGAGCCTCGTCAAACGAAATACAAAGGGCGGGGCCCTCAACAAATGACTATTAAAATACTTAGAAT
>MU735704.1:23386-46303 GCA_026770625.1 Nicotiana glauca
AGCAAAGTCGGAAGCGGGAGCATGGCCAACAAGAATGCCAGCAGCTAACCACCATTTTTATATTAACAAATCTTTCTTTGATTAAAACAGGGGCAGAAAGAATTTTTCTTTGTAAGCAGGAGCGCACCTGGATAACGAGGGAATACTTTCCAAAATTAGCAAGCAGGAGCCCACCTGGAGAACAAGGGAATACATTCCAAGCACAGCAGTCAGGCACCCACCTGGAGAACAAGGGAAGCATAATGCAAGTCTTATCTTCCAAGTTAAATATTAAGTAACACAACGCGCCCAGTTATCAAACTGGGGCAGAAAATTTTCTTCGTTTTGTATGGTTGTTGCAAGCAGGAGCCCACCTGAAGAACAAGGGAATATCTTTTCCAAATTCAGCAAGCAGGAGCCCACCTGAAGAACAAAGGGAATATTTTTCAAATTCAGCAAGCAGGAGCCCACCTGAAGAACAAGGGAATATCTTTTTCAAATTCAGCAAGCAGGAGGCCACCTGGAGAACAAAGGGATATTTTTCAAAAATCAGCAAACAGGAGCCCACATGAAGAACAAAGGGAATATCTTTTCAAACAGTAAGCAGGAGCCCACCTGAAGAACAAAGGAAATATCTTTTCAAATGCAGAAAGCAGGCACCCACCTGGAAAACAAGGGAAGTACAATCCAAATTTTAGTTTTTAATTTTAATATCTGATAACACGATATGCCCAGTCACCATACTGAGGTAGAAAATTTTCTTTGTTTGTCTATTTTCTCGCAAGTAGGAGCCCACCTGGAGAACAAGGGAATACATTTTCAAGCATCGCAAACAGGAGCCCACCTAGAGAATAAGGGAATACATTTTCAAACATTGCAAGCAGAAGCCCACCTAAAGAACAAGGGAATACCTTTTCAAGAAATCGCAAGCAGGAGCCCACCTGAAGAATGGGTACATATTTCAAATTATAGTAGTCAAGCAACATCAAGAAGAATGGCAAAACATCGCCAAGGCAGCAACAAGAATTCCATTGGAAGAACACAAGATACGAGTTCAAGGCAACACATGAGCAAGTTGAAGGCATAGATAGGATTTCTTGTAACTAATAGAGCATATCTTTGGATAGCTTCTTTTTATCTTGACATGGTGTAATAAGGAGGTCAGCGAGCAGTAACAGCAGCAACAGCAGTGAAATCACAGCTCCTGGTAGTCCCAACTACCAGACACTCCTGAACTACACTGACCTGATTCCTGTTTAGCCCAGGATATGTAGGCAACCTCTGAAGCTGGGTGCGGTCAAAACTTTTCAAAATGCTTCATAACGGAATACTCGAACGGGCAAAAATCGCTCGTATTTTCTCACTTATCTTTGCACGAAAACTCTTCGTGTTTTCGAGCAAAGAGGGGCAACTGTGAGCACGTGATTTTTTCCCCATATATGAGTTATTCCCATAAAATTCAAATAAAAGATTTTTTTTCTTATTTTACAATTTTTTGTGAATTTTATGTTGATTGTTTTCATGTTATTTGTGCATGTTAAGTCATATAAAAAATACAAAATATGCATTTGCATTTAGGATTAATTTCATTTGTTAGTATTAATTAGGCATTGATTTGTCTTAGAACAAAATTTAAAGAAAATTACAAAAAATAGTTCACTTTAGCATTCTATGGTTTTAATTAAAAATTGCTACGAAATAGTTTTCAAAGTAATTTTAGGCCATTAATTAGTTTTGAAGTTTTATCTTTGCATCTTTATAAAATTGAGAAAATAAAATACAAAATGGAGAAAAAACAACAAAAAATGAAATGAAGAACAAAATAAACAAAAAAAAATTAAAATTAAAAGAAAAACAAATGGTTTAGTTAAGAGACCATATATTGGGACAAACTAACCTATGCCTAAATAAAATTCCCCCAGTTACACGCCCCAGCTTGCTTAGCCCAAATACGCCCCAAGCTCAATTAAAGAAACTGGTCCATTGCCCCTAAGCTTCAAACGACGCCGTTTAAGGCGTGGTGAATCTCAGCCGTCCATTCATTTCATCCAAAGGCCTTAATTCCTGTTATCATTTGATTAAAATGTTAAAATTTTATAACATAAACCTAGTATACATTTCTAGGTCACTGTCCTCTCAGCCTCCAGCCTCGCCGGAATCATCGCCGGCGGCGAACGCCGCCATGGCCAATCTATCCCAAAAATACACCCCAAACTCCCCTTCATCTCCTCTTACCAAATATCCAAGCCATTCCCTCCAAATCACGACCAAACACTTCAAATTCCCCAAACCCCAGGCGGCGGCGCCACCGCCCACGGCGGCGCCGCCACCCCAAACCCTGCCAAACTCATACCCCGTATTCCCCTCATGCTCCTTCACATGAATCCTCAAGTTGCTGTTCCCGAATCCGTTCAGAATGTCCAATTTTGGATCAAGGTCTTGAATAGTTTGGACCCTTTTTGGGTTTTCAAAAGTTCAAGTTAATGACGAGGGTCCAAATAATACATAACCATAACAAAGATTAAGAGCTATCGGATTAAAGGGCAAAAATCAGTAAGTGTCTTACTGTTTCCTTTTCTTTTTAAACCTGTGGTTAATTCGTTCATACATTCATAGATTTTTGGTTAGTATAAATATAAATTGGGGATTTCTTAAATTTAGGGTTCATATAGCTTGTCTTTATTTTGGGAAGTTTTTCAGGCTCGAATGATTCTTAAATTTATGATTTTTAGTTTTAATTTCTTCTTGTTAATTCCATCTGTTTCAGTCAGTTTATGATTTTTATATTTGTTTGACTCAACTGTAATTGTTCTTCATTTTTTTTAGTTTGTTAATCATAATTCAGTTTTGGTGGTTAATTAGTCGGTAGTATAAGTAGGGTTTTCTTTGATTCTGTTCATATAAAAGTGAATTTGGAACTCGATTTGGATTAATTTCAGGCTATCAGTTTTATTAATTGCTCATTGGTGTAGTGTTGTTTGGATATAGCTGAATAAATCACTTACTAGATTAAGATTTGAGTTTAATTCATGGTATTTGGATAAACAGGAACAAAAATCACAGAGTAACAAGTTCAGGGGCATTTTGGGGAAATGAAAGGGGTTAATAGTAATTAACAAAAGGAGGGGAGGGTATTTTGGGTATAGAAAAAAGGGTCAATAGTAGTTATAATATAAGTTTAGGGGTAATAAGGGCATAAAATGGGTAGTTTAGCAAATGTTGAAATGAAGTAGGGGTATAATAGGGATTATAAGGAAATAGAACCTTCTAGAGTGGACTTTAGTGTAGGTTTTAGATAAATAATTACACTTACTTGTGCAACAAGTTAGAAAATAGATGGTTAAAATGGAAATAAAGTAGGGACTAATAGGCGAAATAAAAATCTGAAGTTGCACCCTAAAATTTTCTATAAATAGGCATGAATAGTGCCTTGAATCATAAGTTTTCAGCTTTTAAAAATTCCCTCCAAAAAAAAAAACTCTCTTTCAATTTCAGATTTTTGAAATTCAAACCTTCAAAATTCAAAAAAATAGAAATCAGAAAAAATCAAAAAAAAATTACTATTCCATTAGAGAACTCATGTTAATTTTGATTTCTATTTGTTGATTCCTTTTCGTCTAGTTTTCCTGAGATTTCAGAGATCATCAGTCTAATTTTCGAGCAGTTTTTGAGTTTATTTGATTGGTTTTGGACAAGTTCTGTGTTGCTGTTGATCTGTGTTGATATTCCTGCTTGGATTTCATCTAAAATTTCTGGATTTCTAGGTTTATTATTTGGACTGGTTTATTGTCCTACTGCTGGACATTGCCTATTGCTGTTGCTGTTCAACTATTGCTGTAATTGACCATTCCTATTCTCATTTCTGTCTATATCCAGGTACACATGTGGACTGATTTGATGTAATTCATCCATGAAAAGGATAATGCAGTTGTTACCTGATCTTTACTGAATTTTCTCTTACTGTTTTATTAATCGTTTGGTATTATAGTTAATTCTAGCGTTTGTTGGATGAGTTCACTGTTTAATTATTTTGAAGTAGCTTGACTGGTTGTTAATTTGTAATAGACTTAATGAACTATTAGAATAGGAATCATAGGCATTCATAAGCCTATTAATTAGTTTTGCTTTATTTTGAATAGTTTAGATCTGTTTTAACTGAGCTTGATAGGAATAGAGTGAAATAGTTATAAATTGTGTTTTGTTTACTGTTTATAATCCTGTATTCATAAGGATAAAAAATAGCTGTTAATTTCCTTTGTTTTGTTATCAACAATTGCTAGAATCAGAAACAAACAATCAGGTATCAAAGCTAAAATAACAATCAGGTCTAGCTTAATTAAATCGTTAGTAGTAATTGAGCACATCGGTTTTGGATTATGAGTCATTTTGAACAGTTTTTTTTAGTATTAAATTGTTGAATACAGTTTAAATGAGAAGAGGCGTTTAATGAATTCATGTAATTAAATTGCAATTGGATTGAATGTTTTGGGCTTAACATTTTCAAAAGCATAAGCCTCAGGGCTCTAATGAGTGGCCCAAATTTATGAAATCAGATAATGGTGTCGTGGGTTTAGTCCACTCATGGGCCTCTGACCTTATTTTGTTTGTTGAGCTATTCTGAAGCCCAATGGTGGTCCAATTCATTGTTGGAATTTGAACTACAAAAACGTAGCTTTCATTTTGCTTAGAAAATTAATTTCCATGCAATTAAGTTTATTTCCTTTTTGAATAATTGATCAATAAAATTGTAGTAACTTTTAAGTTGGCCTTTTAATAAAATAATGAGACGAGCCTCGTCTAATTAAATACAAAAGGCGGGGCCCTCAATAATTACCTACTAAAATACTTAGTATTCGGGATAGGCCGTTTAGCGAACTTCACGGCCTTTCCAAAAGATATAATACGTTAGCTGCTTTAGGCGCGATTTTTAATAAATCTCACCTTCCTAAATACGGGTGCACATTTATGTGACCCAAATCCAAATCTCAACGAAGTCGAAATGTGTTAAAAGCCACGGGCGCACTGGTGCGACGTGGTTCGAGATACATTTTTACGACGTTGTAATTGTAAAAAATAAAATAAATAATAAATATAATAAAAGCGGGTTATTAACAAAAGGCACATAAAAATAGAACATGTATTGAAATCAGATAAAAATTAAATACAACAGTTGAGCGACCGTGCTAGAACCACGGAATCTGGGAATGCCTAACACCTTCTCCCAGATTAACAGAATTCCTTATCCAGATTTCTGGTTCGCGGACTGTTAACAGAGTTATATTTTCCTCGGTTCGGGATTCAACCGGTGACTTGGGACACCATTAATCTCTCAAGTGGCGACTCTGAATAAATAATAATAAATCTCGTTCCGATTGTACTTTAATTGAAAAAACTCCTTTTTTACGCCCTTCCGGGGGTGTAGTAAACGTAAAAAAGGAGGTGTGACAGGAATGACCCTTCGTGCAAATATAATCAAAACATGGCACGGAAAGACCCTTCGTGCAAATATAATCAAAGTATAGCACAGAATGATCCTTTGTGCATTATCACTCTTCCTCACTCAAACAGTAATCACAACCAAACCGGGCGAGGGGATAAACAAATGATAAGAAATGTCCTGGCAAGGAAAAAACACAAGTAAATAGCTAAATCCCGGCAAGGGAGCAACATCAATAACCTTCACATCCCGGAAAGGGAGATAATCTATATACTCAAACCATCCCGGCAAGGGATTAATCATATCTCTTTCCATTTCTTTCATTTCTTACTCAATAGTCTTTTTATCGTTCGAGCCAATGCTCCAAAGAATTTACAATTCATAATTAGTCCTTATACTCTTCACATTGCATATAATTCATCAATTAATATGGAAGAGTCATAACAATATCAGGATAAGTACATACAAGGATCCACGGTCATGCTAGACACCGGTGTATAGATACTCGTCACCATGCCTATACACCGTACTCAACATTTAGCAATTAGCAAACAACACTCTAATCCTATTCCCTCAAGCCAAAGTTAGATCAAACACTTACCTCGGTCCAAAGAATAGCAGTCAATCCTCAAATACCGCATTTCCTCTACAATCCGACTCCGAAACAATGATATCTAGAAATAATTAATTCAATAATATCAATAAGTACTTAATGGCAACATCCCATAGCCTAGATATAAATTTTCTAGCATTCTTCCAAAAATACCAAAATTCGACACCGGGTCCACATGGTTCAAACACGAGGCTCGGACCAAAACCCAATCACCCACAACCCTACGAGTTCAAATATGCAATTGGTTTTAAGATTCAGCTCCAAATTGAGGTTGAATCACCCAAAATTCTCAAAACCCTAACTCTAACCAAAACCCCTAATTTCTACTTTGATTTCATGTTTTTAGGCTTAGAATTTAGTGGTTAGTTGAAGGAATTAAGAAAAAACGAGGTTAGGAACACTCACCTATGGAGTTATGGAGGAAGAGCTCTTCAAAATTCGTCTATGGGGTGTGAGGAAGAAGGGTTTGCGTGGAAAAATGGAGTGAATCCCATAACTATTCTGTTTTTAGACTTTAAAAATCATTGGGCAAAAATACCCTTCGCGTTCGCGGGAAAGGGACGCGTTCGTGAAGGGTTAATTCAACAGAACATCGCGTTCGCGATGAAGAGGCTGCGAACGCGAAGAGAAAGACTAGGGGGTCATGGGAAATGGTCTACGCGAACGCGTGGAGTGATTCGCGATCGCGGTGAAGGAGGAACTGGAGCTACGCGAACGCGGGAAGAGGTCCGCGAACGCGAATGTCACGACTCAAAATTCCCAACCCGATCATGACGGCACCTCTCATGAAGACAAGGCTAGCCAACAGAACATTAACACTTCTTTTAACAATTTCTTAGCATAAATAGGTCTACATCAAAATTACTGAATGATCATAAGTACGGAAATAAAAGGTAACATAACGGGGAAAAACTATCCCAAACTCAGCCCGATGATCGGGGTGTCAAGAGTCATGAGCTACTAAAGAGTTTTAATAAAATACCACAAGTCTGTATCTAGGAACATAGTCCGAAGATAAAAGAAATACAGAAGATAAGGAAGAAAACGGGGCTGTGGACATCAACAGCTACCTCGTCTCTCCAGGTCCGCCTGGTTTGGGAGAAATCAGCGCTCAGGAACGAACTCAGCTATGCATGTATCTTCACACATGGTGCAGGAGTAATGTGAGTACACCGACCCAGTGAGTAATAAAAATAAATAACGACTGAGAACATAAAATCCCATAAAGGCACAAGTAATGCTATATCAAGCAGTAAAACCAGTGAAATGTAGCAAGAAATTCTCTTTGAAAACCATCAAAACAATTATGCTCAACCAGTAAGAACGCTCAGAGAACTACCCCTCGGGCATGATTGTTGTTCCTGGTAGTCATTGTTACCTGACCAAAACACGTATTACAGTGACATTGTGACCACTGGTCAGTCATTGTTACCCGACTGGTCAGTCATTGTTACCTGACCAAACCGTGTTTAACAGTGTCATTGTTACCACTATCTAAAATTTAACCGCTCTAGATGGGTACCCGCGCTCACTGTAGGTGTGTAGACTCCGGAGGGGCTCCTACAGCCCAAGCGCTATCAACAAGGCCTGAAAGCCTGAACAATATCAATATAAGGCCTGAAAGCCTGCTCACAATACACTCGAGGCCTGAAAGCCTCCTCACATCACTCATCATGCCCTCACATAAGGCCCTCGGCCTCAATCAGTCCAAAAATAGTCAAAAGCCCCTCGGGCATCAGTAAAACAATAATACTCAACTCAAATAACAGTTCAAATATCAGTTAAAACTCCAAGTTTGAGTAAAATATAGCTGAGTTCATAAAACAGTGTAACAACAATGGACTGAGTTCAAATAATATTTCAATTAGTGAGGAAAACAGTGATGATAATTCATAAGGGGTTCAACAGTCGGCAATAAGCCCCAAATATGGAAATAAGCCCAAGTCATAGTGGAAAACAACAAGTCATAGCTAAATACGTGGTAAAATATCATCCGGATTGGACCAAGTCACAATCCCCAGTAGTAAATGACCCCGCCCTCACCATTGAACGCGTGTCTCATCTCAACGCAACACCAAGTTATGCAAATCCAGGGTTTCAAACCCTGAGGACATCATTTAAAATTATTACTCACCTCTAGCCGGCCAAAAGTCCAGCTCGCTAAGCCTTTTCCCCTCGAATCGACCTCCTCGTGCGTCGAATCTTATCAAAACCACATGGAATGTGTTACAACAGGCTAAGGGAACGTAACCCAATCGAAAATACTCGAAAAACGTCGAAAATCACGAAGTTGGCAAAACCCGAGCCCCAGGCCCACTTCTCAAAAAATTACAAAATTCACATTTCCGGATTCCTCGTCTCGCCACGAGTCTATACATATCAAATTTACCAAAAATCAGAGCCCAAATGCCCCCTCAAATCCCAAATTTTCATTTCAAAAATCAAGCCCTAGTTCTTCCAATTTTTACCCAATTTTTCCAAGAATTAAAGGTTGATTCTTCAATAAAGTGATGTTTCTAGGCCATAGGACTTACCTCCAATCGATTCCCAGTCAAAACTCTCTAAAACCCCGTCAAAAGCTCTCAAGCTCGCTCAACAATGGTGGAAAATACATAACCCTCGCGGATGAAAAATGAATATAAACTCCTACTTGCCTTCAGGGGTTTCCGCTTCTGCGGTCCCCACGCCCATTTTTGCGTGACCGCTTTTGCGGTCCTTGTACGCTTAAGCAGAATTTCATTAAATCACAAGGGTCGCTTCTGCGACATAATTTTCTCGCTTCTGCTAAATCTCCCTCCAAGTCCAACCCGCTTCTGCCACTTCTGGTCCGCTTCTACGGACTCGCTTAGGCGAAAATACTCCCGCTTCTGTGGAACTGCTCGACCTCATCCTATTTTGCAGCTGCGATGATGGCTCCGCTTCCTCGCAACCGCATCTGTGGTCTCCTTTCCGCAGATGCGGAAACACCTGCTGCGACCAAAAACCTGAAATTTCCAACTTCAAATTCCTTCCGTTAGCCACCCGAAATCACCCCGAGGCCCCCGGGACCTTAACCAAAGGCACCAACATATCCCAAAACATCATACGGACTTATTCCAATCATCAAAACACATCAAACAACACTAAAATCGTCAATTCACATTGGATTCAAGCCTAAGTTTCTTCAAAACTTCCAAAACACACATTCAATCGAAACCCCAACCAACACTCCTCTGAATGACCTAAAATTCTGCACACACATCCAAAATCACCTAACGAAACTACTGCAACTCTCGAAATTCCATTCTGAACCCCGGATCAAAATCTCACCTACCAACCGGAATTTGCCAAAATACTAACTTCGCCAATTCAAGCCTAATTCTACACCGGACCTCCAAAACCAATTCCACTCGCACTCCTAAGTCACAAATCATCCCTCGAAGCTGACCAAATCACCGGAACTCACATCCGAGCCCTCTAACTAAATAGTCAACTGCCGGTGACTTTTCCAAAACAACTTTTCTCGAAGGGACTAAGTGTCTCATTTCCATCTAAAACCAATCCAATTCAACTCGATCACCTCAAATACCGATAATGAAGCATAGAGAGATATAATGTGGGGGAAACGGGGCGGTAACTCACGTGACGATGGGCCGGGTCATCACATCATTCCTAACTAAAATAAACGCTCGTCCTCGAGCAGGTCAAGAAACATACCTGGAGCCTCAAACAAGTGAGGATATCTGCTCCGCATCTCCCGCTCGGTCTCCCAAGTAGCTTCCTCCATGGGCCGACCTCTCCACTACACCTTCACTGAAGCTATATCCTTCAACCTCAACCTTCGAACCTGACGGCTCAAAATGGCCACGGGCTCTACCTCATATGTCAAATCATCATCCAACTGAACCGTGCCGAAGTCAAAAACATGAGACGAGTCCCCAACATACTTCCAGAGCATAGATACACGAAATACCAGATGCGCGCTAGACAAGCTAGGTGGTAAAGCAAGCTCGTAAGCCACCTCCCCAATCCTCCTAAGTATCTTAAAAGGCCCAATGAACCTCGGACTCAGCTTCTCTTTCTTTCCAAACCGCATAACGCCCTTCATGGGCGAAACCTTCAACAAGACCTTCTCAACTACCATATAAGACACATCCCAAACCTTCCAGTCCGCATAACTCTTCTAACGCGACTGTGCTGTACGAACCCTCTCCTAAATCAACTTCACCTTCCTTAATGCATTCTGAACCATCTCTGTCCCAAATAATCTAGCCTCGCAGGGCTCGAACCATCCAATCGGAGATATACACCGCCTCCCGTACAATGCCTTATATGTAGCCATCTGAATGCTCGACTGATAGCTGTTGTTATAAGAAAACTCTGCAAGCGGCAAAAACTCATCCCATGAACCCCTAAAATCAATAACACAGGTACGCAACATGTCCTCCAATATCTGAATAGTGCGCTCAGACTGCCCGTCCGTCTGAGGATGGAATGCTGTGCTCAACTCTACCTGCGTACCCAACTCCCGCTGAAATACTCTCCAGAACTGAGAAGTGAAATGATTACCCCTATCTGAGATAATAGACACTGGAACCCCATGCAATCGGACAATCTCTCGGATAAAGATCCCTGCCAGCTGCTCTGAAGAATAGGTAGTACATACTGGAATGAAGTGTGCAGACTTAGTCAGCCGATCCATAATCACCCAAACCGAATCAAACTTCTTCAACGTTCGAGAGAGACCACTCACAAAATCCATAGTAATCCTCTCCCATTTCCACTCAGGAATAACCATACGCTGAAGAACACCGCCCGGCCTCTGATGCTCGTACTTGACCTGCTGACAGTTGAGACATCGAGCTACATAACTCACAATATCCTTCTTCATCCTCCTCCACCAATAGTGCTGTCTCAAATCCTAGTACATCTTCGCGATACCTGGATGGATAGAATACCGCGAGCTGTGGGCCTCCTCCAATATCAAATCCCGGAGCCCATCCACATTGGGCACGCAAATCCGGCCCTGCATCCTCAACACGCCATCACTATCAATAGTCACATCCCTGCCATCATCATGCTGAACCCTGTCCTTAAGGACAAGCAAATATGGATCATCATACTGGCGCTCTCTGATGCGGTCATACAAGAAAGACCGAGAAACAATGCAAGCCAACACCCGACTAGGCTCCGAAATGTCTAACCTCACCATCTGATTGGCCAAATCCTGGACATCAACTGCAAAGGGCCTCTCCCCAACTAGAATGCACGCCAAGCTACCCATACTAACCGCCTTCCTGCTCAAAGCATTGGCCACCACATTGGCCTTCCCCTGGTGATACAAAATGGTAATATCATAGTCCTTGAGTAACTCAAGCCACCTCCGCTGACTCAAATTAAGATCCTTCTGTTTGAACAAATGTTGTAGGCTGCGATGATTAGTATACACCTCACAAGATACGCCATATAAGTAGTGCCTCCAAATCTTCAAGGCATGAACTATAGCAGCCAACTCCAAATCATGTACATGGTAGTTCTTCTCATGGGGCTTCAACTGATGAGAAGCATATACAATAACTCTACCCTCCTGCATCAACACATATCCGATCCTAACTCTCGAAGCATCACAATACACAGTGTAAGCACCTGAAGCTGATGCAATACCAACACTGGAGTCGTGGTCAAAGCTGTCTTGAGCTTTTGAAAGCTCTCCTCGCACTCATCCGACCACACAAATGGTGCACCCTTCTGAGTCAACTTGGTCAAGGGCGATGCAATAGAAGAAAATACCTTGACAAACCGATGATAGTACCCTGCCAACCCAAGGAAACTACGGATCTCTGTGGCTGAGGTCGGTCTAGGCCAACTCTGAACCGCCTCTATCTTCTTTAGATCAACCTGAATGCTATCACTGGACACCACGTGCCCCAGGAAAGCCACAAAACCAAGCCAGAACTCACACTTGGAGAATTTAGCATAAAGCTTCTCCTCCCTCAATCTCTGTAATACCACCCTCAAGTGTTGTGCGTGCTCCTCCTGGCTACGGGAGTACACCAGGATGTCATCAATAAACACAATCACAAATGAATCCAGATACGACCGGAATACACTGTTCATCAAGTGCATGAACGCGGCTGGGGCATTAGTCAGCCCAAAAGACATAACAAGAAACTCATAGTGCCCATATCTCGTCCTGAAAGCCGTGTTCATAATATCAGAATCCCTAATCTTCAGCTGGTGATAGCCTGAACGGAGATCAATCTTGGAAAATACCTTTGCTCCCTGAAGCTAGTCAAATAAATCATCAATACGGGGTAGAGGGTACTTGTTCTTCACCGTCACCCTATTTAGTTGCCTATAATCAATGCTCATTCTCATGTGCCATCCTTCTTCTTCACAAATAGGACCGGTGCACCCCACGGTGACACACTAGGATGAATGAACCCCTTATCTAGGAGTTCCTGAAGCTGCTTCCTCAACTCCTTTAACTCTGCTAGTGCCATATGATAGGGAGGAATAGAGATGGGCTGAGTGCCGGGCACCAGATCAATACCAAAATCAATGTCCCTGTCCAGTGGCATGCACGTCAGGTTTGCTGGAAACACATCAGGGAAGTCCCTCACAACGAGAACGGAATCAAGACTAGGAGCCTTAGCTCCGACATCTCTCACAAATGCCAAATATGATAGACAACCTTTCCTAACCATCCGCTGGGCCTTTAGGAAGGAAATCACCCTGCTAGGCACAAAGTCAGTCATACCACGCCACTCAATCCTCTGGACACCCGAAATGGCCAATGTGACTGTCTTAGCATGACAGTCCAGAATAGCATAGCACGGGGATAGCCAATCCACGCCCAGAATAACATCAAAATCTACCATACTCAATAGCAACAAATCGACTTGGGTCTCCAGACCCCCAATAGTCACTAAACACGACCGATATACATGGTCTACAATAATAGTATCGCCTACCGGGGTGGATACATGAACAGGTAACGCAAGGCACCCTCGGGTCATACCTAAATGATGAGAAAAATAAGAAGACACGTAGCAATAGGTAGAACCAAGATCAAATAAAACCGAGGCATCCCGGCGGCAGACTGAAATAATACCTGTGATAACAGCATCCGAAGAAATAGCATCTGACCGACCCTGAAGATCATAGAAGCGGGCCTGACCACCCAATCGGCCTCCCCCTCTATGGCGGCCCCTAGCTGCCTGACCCTCACCCCTAGCTGGCGGGTCGGTTGCTGAAGAAGATGGGCCAAAAGACGAGGGCTGACCCCTCTGCTGAGACTAACTACCACGACGCCGAGGATAATGCCTCCACATGTGCCCAACCTTCCCGCACTCATAACAGCTCCCGGGTGCTGGAGAATGGGACTGAAAGGAACCCCGCACATCAGAGGGACTGGCTGACGCACTTGATCTGGAGGAACCCTGAACAAATGGAGCTCGTGATGAACCTTGAGCTAGAAGAGCACTGAGAGATGGCTGGCTCTGCTGATAACCCTGATGACCTCGGCCAAAAGATGACCCACGATACTCAGAGCGAGCTGACTGAGGAGGCCTGAATGAACGACCTCTGCTCTGCTGGAACTGACCCCTAGAAGGAGCACCACTGAAGCTACCAGAACCTCGAGGCCTTTTGGCTTCCCTCTCCTCTCTGTCCTGACGGTGAGCCATCTCAATATCACGAGCAATATCAACTGCATCCTCAAAGGAAATACCCAGAACTCTCTCTCGAGTCATCAGAACTTGAAGGTAATAGTTAAGTCCATCTACAAACCTCTTGATCCTCTCTCTATCGTTCGAAACTATCCATGAAGCATGACGGGCTAACTCAAAAAATCTCGCCTCATACTAGGTCACAGTCATGTCTCCCTGTCAAAGCCACTCGAACTGCCTACGTAGCTCCTCCCTCTAAGACTGTGGTACCCACTTCTCCAAAAAGATAGTGGAGAACTCCTTCCATGACAATGGCGCTACGCCTGCCGGCCTACGCCACTCATGTGCCTCCCACCATGTGAAGGCAGCCCCAGTGAACTGAAATACGGTGAATGCTACTCCACTGGACTCCAAAATCCCTACTGTCTGAAGCATACTGACATTTGTCAAGAAATCCCTGGGCATACTCGCCCTGAGCATCACTAAAAACTAGAGGCTGGAGCCTACTGAACCTCTCGAGACGACGCTGCTCGTCGTCAGGCATCGCTGGAACCATAAAATCCTAAACTGGTACAACCGGCTAAGCTGGAGCTGCTCCCGGTATCTGTAAACCCTGCACCACCTGCTCCGGTGTGCAAGCAGTGGAGGTCTTGCTGCCTCCCTCTGCCTGAGAAGTAGTTGCTGTAATAGTGGCTGAAACTACCTGGGCTAAGCCAGTGCAAACTGATAGTATTTGTGCCAAGGTCTCTTGGAGACTCGGAATCACAATGGGCACTGCCGGTGCCTGAACAGGTGCTGCTGGAATGTCTGCAGCTGGGGCCTGATCCTGAGCCGGGGCAACTGGTGGAGCAACAGGTGCTGCCCTCGCGGCTCTGCCCCTACCACGACCACGACCGCGTCCACGGCCTCTAGTGCCCTTAGTAGGTGGTATCGGTGGTCGTCCGCCTCGTCCTGTAGCACTGGTCCTCACCATCTATGAGAGAATAGAACATAGAAGTTTAGTCCTCGGATCAAAAAAGTCGCACGACGAGAATTTTAGGAATTTGAAGCTTTCCTAAGGGTTCTGCAGCCTCTCGAGGATAAATACAGACGTCTCCGTACCGATCCGCGATACTCTACTAAACCTGCTCATGACTTGTGAGACCTAGTAACCTAGGCTTTGATACCAACTTGTCATGACCCAAAATTCCCAACCCGATCGTGACGGCGCCTCTCGTGAAGACAAGGCCAGCCAACAGAATATTAACACTTCTTTTAACAATTTCTTAGCATAAACAGGTCTACATCAAAATTACTGAATGATCATAAGTGCGGAAATAAAAGGTAACATAATGGGGAAAAACCATCGCAAACTCAGCTCGATGATCGGGGTGTCACAACACATGAGCTACTATAGAGTTTAAATAAAATACCACAGGTCTATATCTAGGAACATAGTTCGAAGATAAAAGAAATACAGAAGATAAGGAAGAAAATGGGGTTATGGACGTCGACAATTACCTCGTCTCTCCTGGTCTGCCTGGTCTGGGAGAAATCAGCGCTCAGGAACGAACTCAGCTATGCCTGTATCTGCACACATGGTGCAGGGAGTAATATGAGTACTCCGACCTAGTGAGTAATAAAAATAAATAACGACTGAGAACATAAAATCCCATAAAGGCACAAGCAATGCTATATCAAGCAGTAAAACCAGTGAAATGTAGAAAGAAATTCTCTTTGAAAACCATTAAAACAATTATGCTCAACCAGTAAGAATGCTTAGAGAACTACCCCTCGGGCATGATTGTTGTTCCTGGTCAGTCATTGTTATCTGACCAAAACGCGTATTACAGTGCCATTGTTATTACTGTCCAGTCATTGTTACCTGACCAAACCGCGTTTAACAGTATCATTGTTACCACTGTCTAAGATTTAACCGCTCTAGATGGGTACCCGCGCTCACTGTCGGTGTGCAGACTCCGGAGGGGCTCCTACAGCCCAAGCGCTATCAACAAGGCCTGAAAGCCTGCTCACAATACACTCGAGACCTGAAAGCCTCCTCACATCACTCATCATGCCCTCACATAAGGCCCTCGGCCTCAATCAGTCCAAAAATAATCAAAAGCCCCTCGGGCATCAGTAAAACAATAATACTCAACTCAAACAACAATTCAAATATCAGTTAAAACTCCAAGTTTGAGTAAAATATAGTTGAGTTCATGAAACAGTGTAATAACAATGGACTGAGTTCAAATAATATTTCAATTACTGAGGAAAACAACGATGATAACTCATAAGGAGTCAACCGTTGGCAATAAGCCCAAAATATGGAAATAAGCCCAAGTCGTAGTGGAAAACAACAAGTCATAGCTAAATACGCAGTAAAATATCATCCGGATTGGACCAAGTCACAATCCCCAGTAGTAAATGACCCCGCGCTCGCCATTGAACGCGTGTCTCATCTCAACACAGCACCAAGTTGTGCAAATCCGGGGTTTCAAACCCTCAGGACATCATTTAAAATCATTACTCACCTCTAGCCGGCCAAAAGTCTAGCTCGCTAAGCCTTTTCCCCTCGAATCAACCTCCTCGCGCGTCGAGTCTGATTAGAACCACAAGGAATGTGTTACAATAGGCTAAGGGAACCCAATCGAAAATACTCGAAAAATATCGAAAATCACGAAGTTGGCAAAACCCGAGCTCTGGGCCCACTTCTCAAAAAATTAAAAAATTCACATATCCGGATTCCTCGTTTCACCACGAGTCTATACATATCAAATTTACCAAAATCGGAGCCCAAATGCCTCCTCAAATCCCAAATTTTCATTTCAAAAACCAAGGCCTAGTTCTTCCAATTTTTACCCAATTTTTCCAAGAATTAAAGGTTGATTCTTCAATAAAATGATGTTTCTAGGCCATAGGACTTACCTCCAATCGATTCCCAGTCAAAACTCTCTAAAACCCCGTCAAAGGCTCTCAAGCTCGCTCAACAATGGTGGAAAATACATAACCCTCGCAGATGAAAAATGAATATAAACTCCTACTGGCCTTCAGGGGTTTCCGCTTCTACGGTCCCCACGCCCGCTTTCGTGTGACTGCTTCTGCGGTCCTTGTCCGCTTAAGCAGAATTTCATTAAATCACAAGGGTTGCTTCTGCGACACAATTTTCTTGCTTTTTGCAAAATCTCCCTCCAAGTCCAACCCGCTTCTGCGACTTCTGGTCCGCTTCTACGGACTCGCTTAGGCGAAAATACTCCCGCTTCTGCGAAACTTCTTGATCTCACCCTCTTTCGCACCTGCGATGATGTCTCCGCTTTCGCGTGACCGTATTTGCGGTCTCCTTTCTGCAGATGCGAAAACACCTGCTGCAACCAAAAACCTGCAATTTCCAACTTCAAATTCCTCCCGTTAGCCACCCGAAATCATCCCGAGGCCCCCGGGACCTCAACCAAAGGCACCAACATATCCCAAAACATCATACGGACTTGTTCCAATCTTCAAAACACATCAAACAACACTAAAATCGTCAATTCACATCGGATTGAACCCTAAGTTTCTTTAAAACTTCCAAAACACACATTCGATCGAAACCCCAACCAAAACTCCTCCGAATGACCTAAAATTCTGCACAGACATCCAAAATCACCTAACGGAACTACTACAACTCTCGAAATTTCATTCTGACTCCCGGATCAAAATCTCACCTACCAACCGGAATTCGCCAAAATACTAACTTCGCCAATTCAAGCCTGATTCTACACCGAACCTCCAAAACCAATTCCGCTCGCACTCCTAATTCACAAATCATCCCCCGAAGCTGACCAAATCACCGGAACTCACATCAAAGCCCTCTAACTAAATAGTCAACTGCCGGTTGACTTTTTCAAAACAAGCTTTCCTTGAAGGGACTAAGTGTCTCATTTCCATCTAAAACCAATCCAATTCAACTCGATCACCTCAAATATCGATAATGAAGCATAGAGAGATATAATGTGAGGGAAACAGGGCGATAACTCACGTGACGACGGGCCAGGTCATCACAGCAAAGAAGGGAACCCAGCCAGCATCGCGATTGCGTAAGGCTGACCACGAACGTGATGAACAGATCTGGACGGCAACAGCTGAAGAAAACCTGCTATATTTTTAAGTGCAAAACCACCCCGAACCACCTCCAGATCACTCCCCAGCCCTCGGGGCTCCTAACCAAACACACACACTAACTCAACAACAGCCTACGAACTTAACCGAGCAATCAAATCGCCAAAACGACATCAAAATCAATGAATCAAACCTCAAAATTATCATTTTTCATTCTAACTTCATAAACATCCAATTTTAGATATTTAGGTCCGAAACGCGTCAAATGACATCCGATTTCGACCAAATTTTACAAAAAGCACTTAACATATATACAAGACTTGTTCCGGGTGTCGGAACCAAAATACGAGCCCGATACCACAGTCTTTTAATCAATTTTTATTTCCATTTTCCTTAATAATTTCAGAAAAATAATTTCACAGAAAAATTCTTTTCTCGGGCTCTAGACCTCGAATTTTGACTCCGGGCACATGCTCGAGTCCCATATTTTTCTATGGACCCTCCGGGACCGTAAAATCACGGGTCCGGGTCTGGGTCTGGGTCCGGGTCCGTTTACCAAAAATATTGGCCGAAGTCAACTTTAATCATTTTAAAGCCACATTTTGAATTTTTTCACAAAATTTAACATGTAATCTTTCCGGCTACCCGTTCAGACTGCGTACGCAAATCGAGGAAACTAAAGGTGAGGTTTTTAAGGCCTCAAAAGCACAAAAAAGAGTGAAATCCGGTGATGACCCTTTGGGTCGTCACAAAAATGAATTTGAATGGAAGTTTAACATTTCTCTACCCAAGACTGGTGTCGCTATCTCACGAACTACTAAAGAGGGTTACAAACAAGTCTGAATAGAAATACATAAATGTCTGTCTCGGTACAATGAAAACAAACTGAAAACATAGAAAGGGACTCCTGCCTGCGAACGCCAGCTAGGCTACCTCGTAAGTCCCTAGACTGAAGTCAGTTCCCGATTAATACCCTACTGCTGTGGTCCAAAAGCCGCTCTGGTACCGTGATCTGGGCAAACGAGCACAGAAGTGTAGCATCAGCACAACGGACCTTATGTGCTGGTAAGTGCCTGGCCTAACCCCGGCGAAGTAGTGATGAGGCTAGATAAGACTACCAAAACAACCTATGCATTTCAATATATATATATATATATATATATATATATATATATATATATATATATATATATATATATATGCAATAAAAGGAAAGAATACAAAAATTAAACAGTTAAGAGGGAGTGGAGCATACTATGGGGGAAATACAGTCCGGATATAGGGTCAACAATTTAAGTAAGGAACAGGGCAATAACAATAAATAATGAGAGCAGAAAAATTAACAATTGCACGGCATCAACCTTCGTGCTTTTACTATCATTTTCACCAAAAGCAATCAAGTTAAGTGCACGACATCAACCTTCGTGCTTTCCCTCACATAACTCTCAAAACATGGCACGGAATGATCCTTTGTGCAATAATAATCAAATCAGAGCACGGAATGTTCCTTCGTGCATGAATAATCAAAACATGGCACGGAATGACCCTTCGTGCAAATATAATCAAAACATGGCACGGAAAGACCCTTCGTGCAAATATAATCAAAGCATAGCACTGAATGATCCTTCGTGCATTATCACTCTTCCTCACCCAAACAGTAATCACAATCAAACCGGGCGAGGGGATAAACAAATGATAAGAAATGTCCCAGCAAGGGAAAAACACAAGTAAGCAGCTAAATCCCGGCAAGGGAGCAACAACAATAACCTTCACATCCCGACAAGGGAGATAATCAATATACTCAAACCATCCCGGCATGGGATTAATCATACCCCTTTCTATTTCTTTTATTTCTTACTCAATAGTCTTTTTATCGTTCGAGTCAACGCTCCAAAGAATTTACAATTCATAATTAGTCCTCATACTCTTCAAATTGCATAGAATTCATCAATTAACATGGAAGACTCATAACAATATCAGGATAAGTACATACAAGGACCCACGGTCATGCTAGACACCGGTGTATAGATACTCGTCACCATGCCTATACACCGTACTCAATATTTAGAAATCAGCAAACAACACTCTAATCCTATTCCCTCAAGCCAAAATTAGATCAAACACTTACCTCGGTCTAAATAATAACAATCAATCCTCAAATACCGCCTTTCCTCTACAATCCGACTTCGAAACAATGATATATAGACATAATTAATTCAATAATATCAATAAGGACTTAATGGCAACATCCCATAGCCTAGATATGAATTTCCTAGTATTCTTCCAAAAATACCAAAATTCGACACCAGGCCCACATGGTCCAAACACGAGGCTCAGACCAAAACGCAATCACCCATAACCCAACGAGATTAAATATGCAATTTCTTTTAAGATTCGACCCCAAATTGAGGTTGAATCACCCAAAATTCTCAAAATCCTAACTCTACCCAAAATTCCTAATTTCTACTTTGATTTCATGTTTTTAGGCTTAAGATTTAGTGATTAGTTGAAGGAATTAAGAGAAAACGAGGTTAGGAACACTCACCTATGAAGTTATGGAGGAAGAGCTCTTCAAAATTCGTCTATGGGGTGTGAGGAAGAAGGGTTCGTGTGGAAACATGGAGTGAATCCCGTAACTATTCTGTTTTTAGACTTTAAAAATCACTGGGCAAAAATGCCCATCGCGTTCGCAGAAAAGGGGCCGCGTTTGCGAAGGGTTAATTCAACAGACCATCGCGTTCGCGATGAGGAGGCTGCGAACGCGAAGAGAAAGACTGGGGGGGGGGGGGTTTCCAGGGAAANTCGCAGAAAAGGGGCCGCGTTTGCGAAGGGTTAATTCAACAGACCATCGCGTTCGCGATGAGGAGGCTGCGAACGCGAAGAGAAAGACTGGGGGGGGGGGGTCCAGGGAAATGGTCTACGCGAACGCATGGAGTGATTCGCGATCGCGGTGGGGGAGGAACTGGGGCTACACGAACGCAGGAAGAGGTCCGCGAACGCGAAGAAGGGAACCCGGCTGGCATCGCGATCGCGTAAGGCCGACCGCGAACGCGAAGAACAGATCTGGCCTGCAATAGCTGAAGAAAACCTGCTATATTTCTAAGTGCAAAACCACCCCGAACCACCCTCGGATCATTCCCGAGCCCTCGGGGCTCCTAACCAAACACACATACAAACTCAACAACATCCTACGAACTTAACCGAGTGATCAAATCGCCAAAACAACATCAAAATCAATGAATCAAACCTCAAAATCATCATTTTTCATTCTAACTTCACAAACTTTCAATTTTAGATATTTAGGTTTGAAACACGTCAAATGACGTTCGATTTTGACCAAATTTTACAGAAAGTGCTTGACACATATATAAGACTTGTTCGGGGTGTCAGAACCAAAATACGAGTCCGATACCACAGTCTTTTAATCAATTTTTATTTCTATTTTCCTTAATAATTTTAGAAAAATAATTTCACAGAAAAATTCTTTTCTCGGGCTCTAGACCTCGGATTTCGACTCCGGGAACATGTCCGAGTCTCATATTTTTCTACGGACCCTCCGGGACCGTCAAATCACGGGTCTGGGTCCGTTTACCAAAAATATTAACCGAAGTTAACTTTAATCATTTTAAAGTCACATTTTAAAATTTTTCACAGAATTTAACATGTAATCTTTTCAGCTACGCGCCCGGACTACGCACCAAATCGAGGCAACTAAAGGTGAGGTTTTTAAGGCCTTGGAAGTACAAAAAAAGAGAGAAATCCGGTGATGACCCTTTGGGTCGTCACAAAAATGAATGTGATAAAGTTGGATATTAAATTCAAGTAAACTAATAAAAAGCACATGACAATGTTAATAATATTAAGTATTGAATATACAATAGCAAAATAAGAAACAAACAGAGAAAAAATAAAAAATTTTATCATAAAGAACAAAAACGGATAAACTTATTTAAATTTGATATAAATTTTTTTTTTAAATATGATAAAATAAGTCATGATGTGGATAAGGCCACATAACTAAAGTTTAATATATTAAAAAATTAAAAAATATTAAAATATTAATACATTAGAGATAATGCAAGGTTATTTATACAAAGAATTAGTTTAAAAAAATAAAGTAAATATATGATGCTTAAAATATTATTAATGAATTTAAACAATTTAAAAATTTTGAGTATTAATTTTAAATAAATAAATATTTTTTCAATATTAAAAAATCATACATCAATTTATATAATAATATTAAAGGATATAAATAGATTATGATATTAAATAAAGAGGCATGTTAATGAAAGCCACATAAGAAAATAAAATACTACATATTAGGTAACTTAATAGCAATAACCAAAAATTTAAAAATATTTAATATTAGAAATAGAAAGGAAAGACGATTTGAACTTGAGATTTAGATTAAAATTATGGTGAAAACACTCAAACTATGGATATGACTACAAAATTAAAATTTTACTTGATAAAAAACTAAAAATTGGATAACAAATTAAAACTAAGTAAATACAAAATAAATATCTCATGTGGGTAATTTTATGAACGAAAATTAAAGTCTAATTTGTATCCTAATGTTAAAAGAGAAAGAAAATATCACTGCCCATTTCCACAATAGGTCATGAAGGTGCCAAACACCGTTGCCAGGCAAGCCAATGCGGAAGATTTCTAACTTCTTATGTTAAATTTTCTCAGAATTTAAGTGAAATAAATATCCAAATTTGGATTCAAAATCAAAAGTGATAGATAATTTAAATTCAAGGGCGCGCACCGGATCAGTAACTAGATGTATCTGCCTCAGATCCTGTACAATTAAGTACAGAAGTATAGTATGAGTACATAAACAATATGTACCCAGTAAATATCTCATCTAATCTCGAAGAAGTAGAGACGAGAGGTCGACTTGATACTTACTAGGGTCAAGATAATATAATAATAATGTGCTGTGCTAAGCATGATAGTCTCCAGTAATTAACAGGTAATAATGAAAAACAATAATCATGTTCTTAACCATATTTCAGTTATCATTTAAATTTCAAATACTTAGCAAGTGAGCATGTCATGTCTAAGCTTTAGCATATATATATATATATATATATATATATATATATATATATATATATATATATATATATATATATATATATATATATATATAT
>MU735704.1:47279-70237 GCA_026770625.1 Nicotiana glauca
TGCATTGCCGAGGGTCGAACGACACGAACCATAGATGCATCTATTTACACCGAGGCGATCGACCCGATCCATAAATATCAAGAAAACATCAATAATGCACACAAAAGCTCATTTATATACAAGAAAACTCTTACAAAGGTTCAACAAGTTCATATGTTCCTTCTTATTTTCCTCAAGTCTCTAGCATATCATAAATGATCATATTAGCAAATTAAATAAAAGATATCTCCAAATTAGGCATGATATGGGTCATAAACTACCCAAGCAATTAATATCATAGTAGCTACGCACGAACTCTCGTCACCTAGCACGTACATAACCCTCGCATTTAGTAGCTACTCATTTATTATACCTATGGGGACAATTCCCTCTTACAATGTTAGAAAGGAGACTCACCTCGCTCCAAAACGCACTTCCAAATATCAAGAATAAGTCCAAACCCTCAATTCGGAGCCGAACGATCCCATGCTAGTTAAATGAAGTAAGAACTAATTAATATAGGATCACAAGATCAATTCCTAGCTATTTAAGCAATTCCCCAACCATTTACATGAATTTCCTAAATTCCAACCCCGGGCCCATGATCACGCTCAACTGAGTCTCGCAAAAAGACTATGCGGGCGTTGCAAATATAGTCTGGGTATTTCTGCCCAGAGTCGAACCACAGAGAATTAATCTATCAATTACTCATGTCAGATTTACTAGATTCACACAATCAATTTTTCCAAACTTTGTACTTCACAATTGATGATATATCTAACAACTAAACTGAAAGTAAATAATGCTGCAAGTTAACTAAGCTTGCTTGTATATAATTGGAATAAGATCTAAGGTAATGGTTTCCCTCGTTGTTGATTTCCTTAGTTGAATATGTATTATAACTCAGACTTAGTTGTCTCTATCAATCATGAATGCTCTAGCTATCATAAATCTTTCTCAAGCAATTATGATAATTCACTAGACGCACTTTCTCAAGTTACGCTAGCTAGATTCACAAAACAGTTCACGTAGATTGCACCCGAGGTATCGTTATCTCTAATCTAACCTCTAAACCCTAGGTTAAGACTCTCGTCTATACTCCGAGAGTGATGTTGTTCATACAATCACCTAAATATGCATTCTCTCTCAAACAAATACATACTAAATAGGAACGGATAATTGAGGGCCCTTTCAACTAACCACAATCAAAACATGGATGAACAAATAGAGATTAACAACCAATTCCAACTATATTAATATAACAACCAAGTCATCCCCAACGAGTTTCACCAAAACCTTAGGTTAAAGTATTTAGCTACTCATGACAATGGAAGATAAAACCAATAGATTATTCATAATGGAAGAATTACAATAAAATATAGAAGAGAATAGAAAACTATGATATTTTGGGTGATCTCTCACACTTGTTCTTCTTCCAAAAGTAATCTCAAAACTAAGCCTCCTCCATTGTGGGCGATTTTCTACATCTTATAAGGGTTTTACACCAAGTTTCCCCGATTTGACACTTTGGTCCCTGAACTTTTCGCGTCTTGCCGCGGTTACGCCAAGACCGCGGCCAGAATGGCCTTCTGAATTTGCAGCAGTGTTCTGCCGCGATCCTACCGCGGTTACACCTGGACAGCGGCAGAACAGCTTCAGTTCTGGCTTTGTCCCTTTGCTTGGTGCACTTTATGGATATTGTATGATTGGCCTCCTTTTCTCCGTAATTGATCCCAAAAGTACTCCACAAACTTTTTTTACTGGATATAGCCTGCAAAGCATGAAAAGCACTACCCAGAGCATTTGGTTATCACTTTTTACCGTAAAAGCTATACAAAATTATGATTTTTTAGGGCCTAGTTATAGTCTAATTTACCTATTATCAGCCCACGTGCCCGGATTCTGAGATTTTTCGAAGAAAGTTGTTCTCTACGACATAAGGATCAATAATATGTGTTTTATAGTTCATTTTCACAATAAATTTCGTGGTTAAATCTTAATTTTATTAAAACCCTAGGTCTAGCTCTAACCCTTTAATTTTACCAAGTTTGTAGTGTTTAATCTACCTAATATACATGTATTTAAGCTAAGGATGAGAGGAAATTACTTACCTCACAATGCTATGTTGAAATCCTCTCTTTGGAAGCCCCCAAATCGCCCAAGTATGGAGTAAAATGAAATAAATGGTCTTTGAGCTCGAATTAAATGAAGCTAACTGCCCAGTGATTTTCGCATCTGCGGTCTCGCACCCGTGGAAAGGGGGCCGCATCTGCGGATTTGGGCGAAAGTGGCTGGACCGCTTCTGCGGAGCCGCTTTTGTGGCCTTGGAGCCGCATCTACGGTTTCTCCTGGTCTGGACACTGGCCGCTTCTGCGATGGGCTGACCGCACCTGCGGTCCTAGAACCGCAGATGCGGTTATGACAGAAGCAGTAGACCTTCAACACTTTTTAACTTTCCTACTTCACTCGAACCTCGTTCGTTGGACGCTCCCGAACATACCGACAAGTCTGAAATTACGAGGCGGACCTACTCGAACCCTTGGAACACTCAAAACAACGCTAAATCTAGGAATAACCCCCTAAAACCAAATGAATCAAACTAATGAACTTCAAGTTCTTAATTCTCCTCTAACGGGTCAAAACGCCCTTACACTACTCGGATTGACACCAAATTTTACAGGCAAGTCTTAACTGATATTTCGGACCTGTACCAAGCTTCGGAACAAAAATCCGAGCCCGATACCTAGGAAATCAATGATTACTTAGTTTTTTTTAATTCTTTAAAACTTCAATTTAACAATTTCCAATAAAAATTTATTACTCGGGCTAGGGACCTTGGATCTCGATTCCGGGCATACGCCCAAATTCCATATTTTTTCACGGACCCTCCGGGACTGTCAAATTACGAATTTGGGTCCTTTTCGTTAATCCGCTAAAGCAAGCACGAGAAATTTTATTTAAGGAAATGGGGTTCAAAAAGGCAAAACGACCAGTCGGATCGTTATAAAAAATCTAATTACACGTGATAAAAAAACATTTATAAGAAAATTTAAATAGATTTAAATATAATAAGAAAAAATTTATCTATTAATATTTTAAACTAATTCAAAGTTATAACTTAAAATAAAACGTGATATTATATATTTTGTTTATTGGTAAAATATTATTGTAAAGAATTAATTAAAAATTCATAGTAGGGAAGAGGATGTATAAAGAGGAAAATAAAGATGGTGTGAGAATATTTATACTTTGAATTAATTAAGTATAAGATATTAAATAATTAAATAATACTCAAAAATATTATTGAAAGATTTAAATGAAGAAAGAGTTCCAAGTAAGAGTAAAAGTACAAAAATAAATTAACTTTTAGTAATAAAAAAATTTAAATTTATATATGTTTATTAAAGGGCAATAAGCAAGATATCAAGTCAATTGGTAAGTTAATAAAAGATTACATGAATATAACATTATTAAGTAATAGATAATGCAATAACTAGAAGCAAAGATTAAAGAAAGAGTTGTTTTGGATGAAAATGTAGAAGGATAAGACTTGCTCGAATTTGAGGTGAAACATAAAGTGGTAGTAAGAATTTTGCTAAATAATATGCTCAAACAAGACATATCACAAACGTGATATGTTTAGTATTATTTAATATTGATTACAAAATAAAATACAAGTACTAAATAAAGGAGTTGGATTGTTACAGATATAAAATAAAAATATAAATAAAAAGAAACATATTATCTGAAAATTTTAAATTTTAAGATAATTTCAATAACTCAAATTATAATTTGATATTTGTGTCCGCGCATCACAAAAGTACTAATACTAGTTCTTATTTAATACTCATTTAATTATAATTTGTCACTACACGTTACTCTTTCCATTCCTATTACCCAAATATAAAATACAATTGTATTAGCTAATATAAATATTGAAACACATTTTTTCATTTGGTCAACTTTCGTCTTTCTTTTGCTTTTCATCCGAAATCTTCTCGCAACTCTTTGTACAAAAAGGTTCACTCTGCTTCTCTCTTCTTTTTGGGGCCTTTTCCCTACACGTTATTGATGCTTTTGCCACAGTTATTAATTTGTACAAAGTTTTAGTTCTTTATTCATTAGTTAGGGAGTGGGAAAGAGAAGAACATATGACAGTTATTTGAGGGCATTATTTGGGAATACAAATTCAAATTTCATGAGTACGCAATTTATTAACGATGTATGCATATTTTGCTATTTTTTTAGTCACTTGTAGTTGTAGTGCGAATTCAAATGAAATAACTTTGCCTTTTTTGTTGGAATAAATATGCCTTATTTTGGATTTTAGGAATGATTATACTAAATTGACATTGAATTTTGATTATTTTTTATTGCTTGCAAAAAAATAAAATAGAATGATTACACACATGCTAAAAATAAATGACAACTTGAAAAAAAGTACTATTATTTTCCTCATCTCAAAACAATCGAGATGATGTGTGTGTGCATATGCAAATAGTAGGAAGAAAAAAAAAAGAACGTTAAAAAGGCACTCAAAACAAACTATCTCTGTTATTTCTTTGTATGATTTGTCATACTTCTTTGTGATTACTAGAGGCTAGATATCTCTCAAGTTTAATTTGATTGAAAATCCAAAGTATGGCTTATTTTTATTGTTTGACTCAAAAGATATCGAAATCTTTTTGAACAAATCAATCAAAGAGAATGAAGGGGTAAATCTTAGCTAAGTATAATAATCTCTAGAATGAAAGATGGATAGGAGAATATGGATAATAAGACTTCTTTATCTATCTAGACCAATCAACCCCTCAATAAATCATCTCACTCGTTTATGTAAGCAAATTTACAGCAAGTATTATGGATCAACCAAGAAGTCCCCCTTTACAAAGTTGATGTTCTCTCTATATATAAGCAGAAAAACCCTTCTAAGCTGTAAAAGACAAGTTATAAGGAATATTCAAAGGAATATTCCTAATGTCCCCTAATGGGCCTGTACTATTACTAGGGTCTTACAATCTCTTTGTTTGCCTTAAGGTCGTCCCCCACAGGATGTCGAGTTATGAGGACCTTGTCATTTGTCGTACTCATCGACGGCTGTGGTTGGTCAAATTTGGACTCATACAGTTAGTCCCTCTGCTTGTCGGGGTTGCAACTGGGTGCGTCCTCGATGAGCAGACATCATGCATTCCTACGGAGAAATTTGATCCTTCGAGGCATTACGACATGGCCTATGGTGGACGGTTAGCGTGCTTAGCAAGACACCAGGTAATGCATTTTACCAGGAAGTGATGTCATCTTCGCGTGCGTCATCATTACGTATGTTTTCGAGGCAGGAGTTGATGGCTTGTCGCTTCGATTCTAGCGCCACTCTGTGACCTTCCGCTTCAATTCTGGCGCCACCCAACCCTATAAATAGGTGGAGGGTTTGTTTTTTCAAAAGTTCTTGGCCATTTCATTCCTGATAACCTCCCCTTATTCCTCCGAGCTTGCCCTGACACCCTTCTGCTTCTTCTTCTCACATTCTTCGTTCACAGCTTCTTCCTCCTTTTTTGTATTAATACCTTTTTGAATGAAAGCATGCCCAGGTCACATCATTCTCGTGAAGGGGTTCTTGAGGCCACCCCTTTGTCCATGGCTCCCCCTTCAGGCGGTGAAGATACGGTGGTAGAAGAGGGTGACGGTCTTCCTACGGTGGAGGAGTTATTACCGAGACACCCCATTTCTCGAAGTGACTTCCTCAAAGATCCTCCTCTTATTCCTGCCCCCGTACTTTCTGAGATGGAGCAAGTTCACATTGACGCTCTTCGTATAAAATATAGCATCCCCGCTCACGTAGACATAATTCCGGCGAGGGAGATTTTGTAAAGGTCCACAGACCTGGGTACTGTGCTTTCTATGAGTACCCTTTCGTGATCGACCATATTTTTCCTCTCTTCCCCTTAGCGGAAGAGTTCTGTAGGTTCTACCAAGTTTACCCGGCCCAACTTTCGTCGTATACTCTTAAGGTGCTTCTGCTGTTGACCAAGTATGCAGAGTTGGCGAAATGTAATGTTTCTATACACCACCTTTTGCACCTGTTCTCGCCTAGCTTCCACAGAGGTACCATGGTGCATTTGAGGCACCATGGCATGAAAGGGTTGGTGGTCGGGACAGACGACCGAGCAAGTCGCAAGTTTTGGCACAAGTACTTCTTTGTCAAAACTGAGCATATCGTTTCTGACTCCGCCAAGTTCCCGGAGCAATGGAACTAGACTCGTAAGTGTTGCCACTCGTTTTATTCTTCCTTCTTCTGTATTCATTATAAAGTTTGTTTGTTTCTCATTTGCAGCTATGGGACGTCCGCCCTGCCCTATTGCGGGCATAAGGGATTGGGTAGCCCGTCTGTTATCCCATACAGCGGAAACCCGAGATTGGTCCTCCTTCGTAAAGCGTTACGGCCCTAAAGTTCCATGTGGTGAGTGTTCTTCCCTTACCACTTCGTTGGATATACATCATCGTCCATTAATGTGACTTCTTCGTGATGGCAGGTCGAGGAGCATAATATTTAATAAAAAAATTAATCAAATATTATAGTAGAAAAGAATATACGAAAAAAGGTGGATAAAGATAATTTTATAATATTTATATTTTGAATTATTTAATAAATAAAATATTAATAAATAACACTCAAGAAAATTATTGATAAATTTATACAATTGAAGAATTTTTAACAGTATAACATAAGTATAAAAATATATATTTTCAGAATTAGAAAATATATACGTATCTTCTGCTAGAGAGAAGTAGTATCAAAATATTAAGTCAATTGACAAATTAATAAAAAATTACATTAGTAAATGTATAGTACTAAGTACTTTTTAATTTAATAAAGAATAAACAAGAAATAAATAATTTATTTTGCTACTATAATGCTTTTGTATCCTTTGATTTTGCATAGAATTTATTATATTTATGTACGTTACCTTAAATAATAGAATAATAATTAATATTTATTAAAATAATATGATATATTAGATCATAAATTCATAAGATTATATTTTGTCAAATTATCCGCGCATCGCGCCAATTCTAACACTAGTTCCTAAAAAGAACTAGCAGGTAGAATGAAGGGGCATATGAATTATGTTGAAGCTTCAGAGCCTCCGAGCAAGTTTGTGCTTCTCATCTCCTCTTCTGACTTTGTATCTCGTTCCCTTTCTCCTTAGCTTCCTATTGTAGTTTCTTTTCTCATCTCGTCTCTATTTCCTTTAGTGTTGTTTTCTATTGTTCTATGAACATTTAGTTATTGTAATTCTGTTTGGTGAATTAATATAATCAGTTGGTTTGGGTGTAGTCTATGATTTGATTCATTGATGCTTTCATCGGGAGGTCTTTAATGGAGGACCAAATATTTTGAACTATCGATGATTCATGTAATGAATCCAATATCCACAATCAAATACCCAATTAACAGATTGATATATTGTTAACGAGAACAAAGAAATTATACTAAAAAGTGACAGTAACTAAGGATAGTAACAGAGAGAAAGGGGATGAGAAAACAGATTCACAGAGAGAAATAAACGAGGGAGAGAGACCAGGAGGAAGAAGTTTTCCTGATAACAATTCGAATAAACGTACATTTGCATGAACTGATTATTATAGTAAATGTATTCCCTCTTGTCCAGTAATTCATTGACACATGTACCTCAACCTAAGTCCCAATTGTATTCTAATAACCTCTCTTTGGGCTGGTTAATAATCTGACTCACGCGAAACTAATTCCCAAGCCCAATCCATTTGGTTTGGTCTACCTGGTTCATAACAATACTCCCGCCCTAAAAAAAACCTTGTCCTCATGGTTGAAGTCTAGCCTTATGACCTTATCAATAAGGAATGAGTGTTGACATGTGGTCGAGTAAAGCTGCCTTGTCGTTGTTGCTGAAGTTGGTATGGCGGAGTTGACTGCGAAGCAAGATACTGCAAAATGTGACAAATCCTTATTTGACCATAGCTACTAGCTCTCTGCCAGTAGAAAAGCATTTCTCTTCCTCTCTTCTTTAACTCCAACCTGTTTTGATCAATCACAATCTCATGCCTTGAAATTACTAGACTAGGTAGAGGGTCATAGACATATGTAGTTTTCTTAGTTTTGGGGAACCACAAGTGACGAATGGCAAGTGAGCTTTACTACACATTGAAACCCATGAAATAAAAGCATCAGAAAACCTGTTTGCAATTAGGCTAAACATAACAGGTTCGTCCATTTGATCTCAAAGAACGAGGTTACCTTCGTGGATTATATCAAAGCAAAATGTGTCTAAATATGTCTGGTGATAAATTCCATATTTCACTCTCCCTTTAGCCAAATCCGTCGAGCGAGATGAGTATCCCTTTGTCTGTTGGGATCCCACACCTTAGTCATAGAATCAGAATATACACAGAAGCAAAAATTGCCCCTAGATCCCAGTAATAGTTGTGCCTCCGAGGTCTCTGTATGAACATATAGATTCATTATTTTGGAATTGATTCCTGGATCCCGTACACAATTAAGAAGCACGATTCCATCAAGACTAGCAATATACATAGTAGCACTGGAAACAAGTGGAAATTGGTGCAACTTTATAGCTCCATAATTACTCAAAATATTTTGAGTTGATAATTTTATTATTAGAAAATGATAGACTAGCTGCAACTTCTCACATATAAAAGCTATTTCAACATTTGGATTCCATATTTTGTGTTCTTCACGTAACCTTGTATAGTCCCTTGAATGACTTCCATAATATCCATTCTTTTTTATACCATCCACATAGAATTAGAAATTCTTGGAAGATGCAATTGGAAGGTCTCTACAATAATACTCTCATAATAAAGAAAGTAAGAATGGATAAGGACTTTAATCGGGAAAGAATCAATTGCGCACCAAGAGTGACGGGAAGAGGAAACGTCCACATCTTCTTTTTAAAATGGAACAGGAGCTCATCTAGCTTGTGACTAATGTAAGATATTGTAGGAAGTTCAAATAGAAGAACATAAAATATACATCTTCATCAGTGAAGATGCCCCTTAACCATCGAAGATTTTTGGCCATTCCTAGCCTCTCATCCTCCTTAATATCGAGTGCATTTTTCGGAAGATTAATAAAAGATGGCCACACTCTGACCAATAGATGAATATAAGCAGCAATGTTATTTCTTTTATCATCAGCAACCGAGGAATCCTTTGTTGGTAGGCCAAGTGGCCATTCACCATAAGCTTCTTGCTCGTCTAATGCAACAACATCATCAATGTCTATGTGAAAAATATGAATAGCAATCCCTATGAGAACATCTGAGCCCACACTATTTGTTATTACCCATCTGCATACAATTGTAATATATTGCAATGGTAGGTTCAAGGGCACAATGCAAGCATTCCACTGGGTAAATGACATGCACTTATCAGGCTTCAAGCAGCCCAACGCATCATAGAATACAAAATTTCTTGTAGCGCCAACATATGTGGAAGGCAAACTGGAGCCAGGATCAAAGGGAAAGTCTAATCCAGAGTGATCAGGTGAAAATTGATGCAAAGTGAATAAAAGTTCAGCACAACCGATTTTACACAAGTAATCAAGTATACCTCTACTGATAAGTTGGTTGTGTCGGCAAGCGGAAAGCATACAAGGCACTGTAAGTTGATTATCAAACATGACAAGATCATTGTAAGCACAATTAATTGCAGAAACTACATCAAACACTTCATCAAACACCTGGGTTGCTGTAATGACCGAATCATTCTTCACTGAATTTTTAACTTTCATGTTAAGTTCCCCGTTGGGTATTTCAGCAAACACCTGGTAGGCATAGCTTCTCGAATAAGCCTTTTCTTCGGGATCGTCCACAGGGCTAGAGATTCCTTTATCCAAATCAAAATTAGTCGTTGATTCTGCAATAACAAGAGTTGTCTAGATGTCACGACCCCAAATCCCGATCGTGATGGCGCCCAACACCTTGTTAGGCAAGCCCGACCTTTAGAACATTCTCATCCCAAGTTTACAAAGCTCCTTATCAGTTATTAAATTTGAAAACACCGAATAAGAAAAATCTCAGTCTGATAGTAATAACAACTGTGCGAAAATAGCAATAATATCCAAAACAGCCCATATCAGATCTGGCGTCACGAGTCAGAGCCTCTAGATACAACAGAGCAACATCCTATACATATGAAAGCCTAGATGCGGAAGTAAAGAAAGATAAGAGGAGAAATTGGGTCCTGCGGACGCCAAGCAGCTACCTCGATGACTCCGACAGATGAACTAGGCAGCAGCAACAAACTCAGCTATGCCTCCTGGATCCCTGTATCTGCATACAAGGTGCAGGGAGTAAAGTGAGTACTCCAACTCAGTGAGGAATAAAAATAAATAACGACTGAAAGCATAAAATCCCATAAAGGCACAAATGACGCTATTTCAAGCAGTAAAATCAATTATACAATAAATCCGTGGAGTAATAGATAACTCTCTTTGAAAACAGTGAAGACAATTAATTTCAACAAGTAAAGAATAACCAGAAACTCGCCCTCAGGCTTAATATCGATTCCTTAGCACAGTATCAGCCCCACGGGCTCACTCCCAACTCACCATCACACAAAATCAGTCTCTCGGGCTCACTCCCAACTCACCTGGGTACCCTGCGCTCACTGGGGGTGAATACAGACTCCGGAGGGGCTCCTACAACCCAAGCGCAATATTAATAGGCCTTAAAGCCTTCACACATCACACTTGAGGCCTGAAAGTCTCCTCACATAACACTCGAGGCCTGGAAGCCTCCTCACATCACTTAACATATCCTCTCATATGGCCCTCGGCCTCAATCAGTCCAGAAAAATAATCATAAGCCTCTTGGGCATCAGTAAAATAATGGTGCTCAGCTCAAACAATATTATAAATATCATTTAAATCTCAAGTTGAGTATAAATGTAGCTGAGTTCATGAAATAGTATAATTCAATTGGACTGAGTTCAAATAATATTTCAATTAGTGAGAAAAAATAGTGATGTAATCCACAAAAGATTTCAAGTAATTGGCACGAAACCCAAATATGGCAGTAAGCCCAAATCGTGGTGAAAAACAGTAAATCTTTATCAAATACGCGGTAAAATATCAACTAGGATGGACCAAGTCGAAATCCCCAATAGTAAATGACCCCGCGCTAGTCATACAATGCGTGTCTCATCTCAACATAGCAGTATGTTGTGCAATTCGGGGTTTCAAACCCTCAGGACATTATTTAAAATCATTATTCACCTCAAGACGGTCAAAGTCTAGATTGCTATGCCCTTGCCTCTCAAATTAGCCTCCTCGTGCGTAGAATCTGGCCAAAACCACAACGAATAATTTATGATAAGCTAATGGGACATAACCCAATTGAAAGAACTCGAAAAACATCCAAAAATACGAAGTTGGCAAAACCCGAGCCCCGGGCCTATGTCTCGAAAAATTATGAAATTCACATTTCCGGAATCCTAGTCTCACCACGAGTCCGTACATACCAAGAACTCCCAAATCGGACCACAAATGGCCCCTCAAACCCCAAATTTATAATTTTTTTACTTCAACCCCTAATTTCTTATGATTTAGCCATAATCTCATGAATTTCAAGGATGATTCTTCAATAAAATTATGTATTTAACTCATAAAACTTACCTACAATCGATTCCTAGTTGAAACTCTCTTAATCCCTCACCAAAAGCTCCCAAGATGCCCAAAAATGGCGAAAGAAATGAATTAGTTCGCGGATGAAATGTCCTTAAACATTCTATCCAGACCTGGAATTCCTTCATCGCGTTCGCGACAACACCCACGCGAACGCGAAGACCAAACTTTTAAAAATCCAAAATACTCTACGCGAACGCGGCACCTCCATCACGAACGCGATGGTTCACTTCCCAGACCTACGCGAACGCGATGCTCTTCACGCGAACGCGATCAATTAAATCCCATAGCTTCGCGAACGCGACTTCCCCTTCGCAAACGCGAAGGATAATTTTCCTGGCCTCAAAATTACTCTACGCGTTCGTGTTACACCTCACGCGAACGCGATGAACAAAGTTTCTTCAACACTTTAGCAGAAAATCTGCTATCTCCCAAAACCAAAATAGTCCGTTTGATCACCCAAAATCACCCCGAGGCCCCTGGAACCTCAACCAAAAACACCAACCTACTCTAAAACAACATACGAACTTGTTCCAATCGTCAAAACACATCCATCAACACAAAAATCATCAAATTGCGACGGATTCAAGCCTAAGTTAAACTAAAACTTTCAAAATTCTCATTCAATCAAACCCAACCAAACGCCGTCCGAATAACCTGAAAATTTGCAGACATATCCAAAATCACCTAACGAAGCTATTGAAACTCTCAGAATTCCATTCCGACCCTCGGATCAAAATCTCACCTATCAACCGGAATTTGCCAAAATTCAAACTTTGCCAATTCAAGCCTAATTCTACATCGGGCCTCCAAATTCAATTCCGATCGCACTCCTAAGTCACAAATCATCTTCTGAAGCTAATCGAACCACCGGAAATCAATTCCGATCCCTCTAACTCACAAGTCAACATCCGGTTGACTTTTCAAACTAATCCTTTATTAAAGAGACTAATTGTCCCATTTCCTACCAACCTCGATCCGAATTGACCCAAATTCACCAAGTACACATATTGAAACATGAATAAGCATATAACGGGGAAAAAGGGATGGAATTACATGAGACGATGGGTCGGGTCATCACACCAGACCTCCTCTAACTCACACTTATCGTCCAAAGACACAACCACGTCCGAGTGCTCTGGAGTATCAGGGATTTTCTTGGAAGAGCCAGACATCATATGATACACAATCAGCAAATAAAGCCAGCTAGGATGCCAATGTGGATTCCAAGTAGATCGATTCAAAAGTTAGTTAGTTAACAATTTGAAAAATAGTTGGAAATTTGAATTGTAATAGTGGCGGGAATGTTAGTTAGAAGCAAACTTGGCATTTTTACTTTTGAATTCTTCAATGTAGTGAGCCTATATATAGAATCTATTGTAATTGTTTTGGTTAAGTGAAATATACAGAAAATTGTCCCACTTCTCTCTTCTATTTCTCTGTTTTTTCTCCCTCTCGTATTATGTTTCTGCTTATTCCTCTTCTCTTCTCACTTTTCTTCTTCTTAGTTACTGTTCCATTCTCAATACCTATCAATTTGGTATCAATTGGTATTAGAGCTCATCACAATGGGACCACGTAAGGCTGTTGATCCAATGACTGGGAATCAAACACTTGACTGGCAGGAATCATACGAAGATCTAGCAGCCCAGTAGTTAGATATCAAGGAAGAAATGACTCAAAAACAACAGGAATTACGATAGGAATTGGATCGAAGGCATGCAGAATTGCTACAGCTAGTAGGTTCGTTGAAGAATTCCTTTGATGGATGGTATATGCACTAACAATCGAATGACAGTGCTTCTAACTCAACTGGTAGAGACAAGGTGCAGCAATCTGGACCAGGCATTCTAGGACCAAATCCTTATGCTGGGCATGCTGTCCGTAATCAGAACCTCAATTTTCCTCGATTCAATGGTGAGAACTTGAAAACATGGCTCTATAGGATTGAGCAATACTTTTCTGTTGATAAAACTCCTCTTAATCAAAGGATAGTTTTAGTAGCTATGAATTTGGATGATAAAGCCTTAGAATGGCATCAATCTTACTTGAAATGTAGAGATTCAATTGATGCCCTTGACTGGGATGAATACTTAGCTGCTTTGATTGAGACTTTTAGTGAGGAATTCTCTGATCCTATGTTAGAACTTAAATAGTTAAGGCAGACTGGATCAGTTAAGGAATATTAATTTGCTTTTGCACGACTGTTAGATCAATGTGATCTATCTGTTAATCAAGCTATCTCTTGCTTCCTTTGAGGATTGAAGGAAGAGCTGGTGCATTCTGTAAAAATGCATGAGCCTCAGAACTTATCTAAAACTTATAGACTGGCTATATTAGCTGAGGCAACATTGGAAACTAACTCTAGAATATTGAGGTCCAATACTAATAGTCAATCATCATTTAACATAAGGAAACCTGCTTTTGAGGGAACTACAGCTAAACCTCCTACTCATTCCACTATGATACCTCAGAAATTAGGACTGCCTGCTCCTAAACCTATAGCTGCCTCTAAGACCAGGAGGATTATATCTCCTACTGAGATGCAGTCTAGGAGAGCCCAAGGTCTATGCTACTTTTGTGATGACAAATACACAGTTGGACATAAGTGGAATCTTCCTAAACAACTGTTTGTATTGGATTTGGATTATGATGATGAACCAAATCCAGAATTAGAAATTGTGAAATCTGAGGATGAAGGTAGAGAGGAGTGATCTGCAAATGGGGAAGAACTCCTATGATTTCATTATGTGCACTGAGTGGGATCAAAGGAGCACAAACAATTCATGTGACTAGGTATAGTAATAAGCAACCTTTGCAGATTTTATTAGATGGTGGAAGTACTCACAATTTTATTGATTGTGAATCTGCAAAGAGGTTGGGTTGTGACATTACCCCTACCAAGGTTGGATATGTTAGCCTTGGTAATAATTCTATGGAAGGCACTTCAGGTGTTGTGAGGAATTTTCAATGGATGCTTCAAGGTACTACCTATCATATGATTTGATAGTGTTTCCTATGGGCAGGTATGACCTAGTGCTAGGAGCATTATGGATGAAGACATTGGGACCATTTACTATGGATTACACTGCTTTGACTATGTCCTTTGATTATCAAGGAAAGCATCACATCCTTAAAGGAGTATCTGATGAGTGTAAGTCTTCCAGTCCCAAGTCCTTAAACAAAAAGGGAAATCAGTGAATTCAATTGCTTATGTTATATGTGCAGCAATCTGTTCATTCCTACGAACTTGAGAGTCAGTCCTATGCATTGAATTTCCCAAATGAACCCCATACTTATCCTGTTATTCAGAACCTTTTAGGACAATATCCCCAAATCTTTGCAGAACTTGTTTCATTACCTCATACTAGGGGTGCTTTTGACCTCAGCATTCCTTTGTAACCTGGTACTAAACCTATCAACAAGAGACCACATAGGTACTCTTCTATGAAGAAAGAAATCATTGAACAGTTGATTAGGGACATGCTGCAGCAAGGTATTATTCAGTATAGCAATAACCCCTTTGCTTCTCCAGTAGTTTTGGTTGGTAAAAAGGATCGTTCTTGGAGATTATGTATTGATTATAGAGAATTGAATCACTGTACCGTTAAAGATAAGTTTCCTATTCCTATTATTGATGATCTCTTAGATGAATTGGCTGGTGCAGTAATCTTCTCTAAGATATATTTTCGAGTTGGATATCATCAACTAAGGATGTTACCTGCTGACATCCCTAAAATAGCCTTTAAGACTCATTTAGGCCATTATGAATATTTGGTTCTGCCCTTTGGCCTAACTAATGCCCCATCTACATTTCAATGTCTTATGAACCATCTGTTTTAGCTTTTTATTCAAAGGTTTGTGTTGGTTTTCTTTGATGACATTCTCATATACAGTAAGTCTCTTGGTGAGCATGTTATGCATTTGCAGCAGGTATTTGATATTATGGTTCAGCATCCGTTGTTAGCTAAACATTCTAAGTGTGTCTTTGGTGTTCCATGTGTGGAGTACTTAGGCCACTTTATTTCTAGTGAGGGTGTTTCTACTGATCCCAAAAATATCGCTGCTGTCCAGAACTGGCCTCCTCCTAGTAATGTTAGACAATTGAGGGGTTTCTTAGGCTTGGCTGGTTATTATAGAAAATTCATCAGAAATTATGGCCTTATCAGTAGACCCCTTACAGAGCTACTTAAGAAGGATAACTTCAAGTGGTCTGACAGTGCAACCCAAGCTTTTTCTGCATTGAAGTTAGCTCTAACTTCTGCATCAGTGTTGGCACTACCTAATTGTTCAATCCTATTTGTGGTAGAGACTGATGCAAGTGGTACTGGTATAGGAGCTGTCCTTATGCAGAATGGGCATCCTATTTCTTTTATTAGTAAAGGCCTAGCTCCTAGACATTTTGCCTTATCAGTCTATGAGAGGGAGTTGCTAGCCTTGGTGTTTGCTATTACCAAAAGGTCACACTATCTGTTGAGCCAACATTTTATTGTTAAAACTGATCAGAAAGCCTTAAAATATCTTTTAGACCAAAATTTAAACACTGACTCTCAGTTGAGATGGTTAGCCAAATTACTTCCATTTTTGATTTTGAGATACAGTATAAAAAGGGCAAAGAAAATATAGCTGTTGATTCTCTTTCAAGGGTAACTGGTGCTGAACTTATTTTCTTGATGGTCTCTTCTGTGAGCTCTGAATTCTAGCATTCTATTTCTTCATTGTGGTCCACTGATCCTAAGCTTATTGCCCTTAGAAGCAATTCACTTGGCTTAACAATCAGCTAAGAAGGAAAGGCAAACTGGTCATTGGAAAAGATCCTGCCTTGAGACAGCATATTCTCAGTCTGCGGCATTCCTCACCTACAGGAGGTCATTCAGGTATTGATGCTACTACTAGGAAGGTCATGGCTTACTTTTACTGAAGGATATCCGTCAAGACAGTTTGGATTTTATCCATAAGTGTGATGTTTTTCAGAGAATATGACACTTCAGCCTCCCCTGGGTTGTTGCAACCATTGGTTGTGCCCTCTCTTCCTTGGTCGGATATTAATATGGATTTTATTGAAGGATTGCCTAAGTCCCTAGGCAACACGGTTATTTGGGTTATTGTTGACAGGCTCACCAAATATGGCCATTTTATTGCCTTGGCTTATCCATATACAGCTAAATCCTTAGCTCATAGATTCCTAGACTATATATTTCGGCTATATGGAGTTCTAGCCTCCATCACTAGTGACAGAGATCCCATCTTCATTAGTTATTTTTGGAAATAATTCATGTCTATTCAAGGTGTTTCTGTCCATACCTACACAGCTTATCATCCTCAAACTGATGGTCAAAGTGAGGTTTTGAATAGGTGCCTTGAAACTTAACAACGATGCTTCTGTTCTGACTCACCTAGGGACTGGGGTTTCTTTTTGTCTATTGCCGAATGTTGATACAACTCTACTCCCCATTCAGCCATCAAGACCTCTCAATTTGAGCTTCTTTATGGTTACCCCTCTCCCATTCATCTTCCCTATCTTTCTGAGAACTCCTCTATGGATCAAGTTGAGGACATGCTTTTGGTTCGAGAATTCAAGCTTCAGCTTGCCAAATTTCACCTTTGTCGAGCTCAGTAATGCATGCAAACCCAAGCCAACCTCCATAGGACTAACAGAGTTTTTGCTGAAGGAGACTGGGTTTTTGTCAAGTTGTAGCCTTATAAACAGTCCACACTCTCTCTTTCTCCCTATCACAAGCTCACCTCTAAGTACTTTGGCCCTTATCCTATGTTTAAGAGAGTGGGTGTTGTCGCTTATACATTATTGTTTCCTCCTGAGGTTCAACTTCATCCCACTTTTCATGTTTCTCAACTCAAATGCTGCTATAAACTGCCTTCAACCTTAATTCATCCTCCTGTTCTGGATTTGGTTAGTCCTTTCTGTCCTTAGCCAAAGGCAGTGTTGAGTAGACGCCTCATCAAGAGAGGTAACAAAGCAGTGGCTTAGTTTTTTATTAAATGGGAAGACCTCGATGATTCCCAAGCAACATGAGAGTTAGCTTCTATTATTCGCACCAGATTTCCTCAATTCACCCTGGGGACAAGGGTGATCTTCATGGGGAGGGTATTGATACACAATCAGCAAATGAAGCCAGCTAGGACGCCAACGTGGATGCCAAGTAGATCAATTCAAAAGTTAGTTAGTCAACAATTTGAAAAATAGTTGGAAATTTGAATTGTAATAGTGGAGGGAATGTTAGTTAGAAGAAAACTTCGCATTTCTACTTCTAGATTCTTCAATGTAGTGAGCCTATATATAGAATCTATTATAATTGTTTTGGTTAAGTGAAATATATAGAAAATTGTCCCACTTCTCTCTTCTATTTCTCTCTCTCTCTCTCTCTCTCTCTCTCTCTCTCTCTCTCTCTCTCTCTCTCTCGTATTTTGTTTCTGCTGATTCCTCTTCTCTTCTCAGTTTTCTTCTTCTTAGTTACTATTCCATTCTCGATACCCATCAAGTATCAATTTGGTATGATCATATGCTCCATATTGTCGAGGTGCCTGAGCATACGAGCATTATTGTCCATCATAGCCATTATCAAATCATGGATGGCATTGAGGTGATAATGGACAATGGTAGAAGAGTAGAGATCTATGGAGTCCAAATCAATGAAAGCAACAATGTAATGAATACAATATCCACAACCAAATACCCAATTAACAGATTGATATATTGTTAATGAGAACAAAGAAATTATACTAAAAAGTGACAGTAACTAAGGATAATAACAGAAAGAAAGGTGACGAGAAGACAGATTTACAGAGAGAAATAGATGAGGGAGAGAGACCAGGAGGGAGAAGTTCTCCGGATAAAAATTCGCATAAGCATACACTTGCATGAACTGATTATTATAGTAATTGTATTCCCTCTTGTCCGGTAATTCATTGACACATGTACCTCAACATGGGTCTCAATTGTAGTCTGATAGCCTCTCTTTGGGCTGATTAATATTCTGACTCACGCAAAACCAATTCCTAAGCCCAATCCATTTGGTTTGGTCTACTTTGTTCATAACAATTCAGCGAAGGATATCAGTGAAATTCATTCAATGTTACATGAGTTGGTTGAAAAGCTTGCAACGAGTAAGCCCACTCTGGTGGAATTCTGAGGACTTAGTGGCGAAGGTCCAGAGTTATGGATTTCTCAGGCTGAACGCTACTTTGAATTCTACGGCACATTAGCAGACAACAAGTTATTACGCGCATCTTTGTACCTAGATGGTAAGGCATTGGAGTGGTTCCGATGGCTTTTCCGGAAAAAGAAATTGTCGGATTGGGAACACTTTATTGCCAAGGTGCGAATTCGTTTTAGTAAATAGCATCTCGAATCGTCGGAAGGTCACTTGGCTACGATCAAGGAATATTCTACAGATATCGAAGCCCAATTGTTCGACAAAATGTCATTGAGCGATCAGAGGTAAAAATCATTACCAATGCGTTGTAGTCTGACTTAAAAGCTGTAACATCAGAGAAGGTTTAGGTGTTTGATGAAATCTCTCACAGAAATCAAGGCACACTCCAGTCTCATTTTGAGACCTTACAAACCGAGATTCTAGTTAATCAGATCGGTATTTCAATAAATTCTATTCCCATGACTTCCTTAATGGTTTTAACTAGTTACAATTGTAATGTGACTAAACTACTGGAACCTAAAAATAAAGAGGAGGAAAACGCAAAGGACAATGCAGCTCGGGTGTTTGAAATTTCTCATCTACTGGATAAAACTGGTTATCATATTCCTATTGCTAGCCACAGAAATATGATGTTGAATGCAAGTATGAGAACTAGTGTGGGTAAACAAAATAGAGTGTTGATTTCCCTTGACTTTAGCATACACAAATGTAATTGGGTTGACATGGGGCAGGAGTGACTTTCTAAATTCTGGTTATCTAAATGGAGAAAGTGTGTTAAGGAGGAGAAAATACGGGGAATGCTTCGGGAATTTGCTGAAGATTACTCCAGGCAATATCTTGTCCTTGATCGTGGTCCTTATCTTGATTATGCCGCACCCAATACAATAGAATCTACTTTTGAAGATGGAAAATCTGCAGAGGAGGGCGCTTTGAAAGTACGATTTGCACTTCTACATAAGAAGTTTCATATTGGTCAAGTACTCCCTCTGCAAAGTGGTATCACTTTGGTTGATTGCCATAGATTTGAGATGATTGCCATAAATTTGAGACTTATGACTGTTGTCATATAGGGCATGTGCATATAACCATTTGGAGTCTAATACCGTACTATGTATTGTTCCATTTTGTATTTCTTTGTACAATTGGCTTGATATTGGGCAGAGTGATTTAGGTCGTGCATCTATTGCGAATGAACATTTGAATATTGCATCAGAGGTTTAATTGCAAAGTTGTATAATTGCAGATGTGTAGGTAGAGTTGACATGGGTATCGAAATTTATGGTACTTTAAAAAAACTTCTTGTGCGACTTACAAGCTACTAGGGGAGTCTATAGAGAATTCATTGATTATCCTTTGGATGGTGTTACTACTCAACTTATGGAGCAATTCAATGCACCAGTGGGACAATGTGATATATGTGCTTATGGGAACTGCAGCCTTCTAGTTTTTTCTCTTGGACGTGTCACTTTATTGGATCGAATAACGAGTTCAAGGAGGGTTTCTTTAATTGCCGTTTATTATGCTGATAAAATGGAGTTTGTTGTTTGGCTGCTTCATATTTGTCCGGGCACTTTTTTACAGGCTTGTGTGATATGCGACCAAGTTCATGAGTCTTTCTAACAAAGATGTATATATGTCACCAAATCTCATGCTTTGTATGCTTTACGAGCTATGGCAGAGAAGAGTACGCTAGCCAAAGTAGGACAAGTGATGGATTCATACTTTAGTGCCTTAGAATCTGATGTACCTCTAAATTATAGAGCATTTGTTAGCTGGTTTACTATGTTGAAAATGCTAAAGGACCCATTGCTTTGGTCAAATTACATCTACAAGGGTATTTCAGGAGGTTTGCCGCTACGAGGCCTTAGAAACTTGAGCAAGGATCTTCTGGAATTCAAGCTGACCATAATTTGCGGAGTTCTAAGAGTTCATGACAGCATATGCTAAAGGGTTATGGATAAAATTACAGTTGAAGATTCATTGAGAAAGTTGCTTCTCCATCTTGCATATAGCTCCAAGTTATGGAGTAGGGAAAGAGGGCCAAGACAATGTGCAACTGCTTCTCGTTGGAGCCATCTGATCTTTGTCAAGAGCAAATTTGTATTTCCTGGATGCCTTGATTTTCTGCTTTGTGAAGTTTCTCCTATACTCAAGCATGTCACGGAGTTTTACGAGGTGATATGTTGTTGCTCCTTGTCACAAGGATATGTGTTTTGCAAGGCAATAACTTTCATGGAACTGCTGAATATACTACTCATCATAGCACAACTGGGCTTGGCTGCACTTGGCGGGGAGCACTCTACTAATACTATTCTCAAGTCTAATCTTGAGGACGGGAGTATTGTTATGAACCAGCCTCACCCCAATATGGATACCAGCAATGTTGTCACACAAGCAGCTATTAGGCCGAGAATTATGACCAAAAAAAATCACAAAGATTGAGTTGGGATCCGGGCCCAATTAGTAACTATTTAAAAAGAATTAGCTGGTAGAATGAAGGGGCATACGAATTATGTTGAAGCTTCGGCTCAAGTCTATGCTTCTCATCTCCTCTTCTTACGTGTATCCCATGCCCTTTCTTCTTACCTTCTTGTTGTAGTTTCTTTTCTCATCTTGTCTCTATTTCCTTCACTGTTTATTTCTATTGTTCTATGAACATTTGGTTATTGTAATTCTGTTTGGTGAGTTAATACAATCAGTTGGTTTGGGTGTAATTTCTGGTTTGTTTCAGGGCCTGGTTGTCCGCCGAAGAAGGTGGTCACAATTCCAAGGAGCAGAGGCGGATACAAGATTTAAATTCTATGGGTTCATCTTCTAAAGTTGTTAGCATTGAACCCATTATATTTTTATAGTTAAGGGGTTTTATCTACTATTTTTGTAATTTTTAATAAATTTTTACACATAAACATTTACTCCGCAAAGTTATGAGTTCAATTGAATCCGTGCCTAACCCCCTACATCCGAGCCCCTGCCAAGGAGGTGAAATGAGTTTGCAAAACTCCATGGGTTTTTGGTGAACAGAGAAGAAGAGGATAATATATACTGAAGGTATTTATCTTTCTCCTTCTTGTTTTACAGTTTAATCCTTCCTTTCTTCCTTACACCAATTCCTCTTTACTTTATATATTGATTTATGCTCTCTTCGTCCTGATTCTTATTTGAGAAGGTGGACCTAGGACTTGGTAAATTAGCTAATTAAGGAATTGGGTTAGTTGAAAGGTCAATTAAACTCAACTACTAGAAATACGAAATTTCCAACTTGGGCAAATTATGAATAGACCTTAATGCATCCTTGAGATCTGAGAAGGTTAAATTGCATTAAACCACTCAATATTGAGTAGATAAATTGTATTGATTGTTATGACAACCCCAATTAATTAAGCAAGTTTAGTAGAACTACACCGGCAACAATAACAATAACCCAGTAAAATCACACAAATGGGGTCTGGAGAGGGTCGTGTGTACGCAGACCTTACTGTTACACCGAGGGAGTAGAAAGCTTCCGTAGTTGAACGACCCGACATGAACATGAACTAGTTGTCCGATATACACATTGTCCTCCTCACCCTCACTTCCACCACTATCTCTCAAACTTTCATGGTATGACTTAGTAACAATACACCTAGGCTAGGGATACAACAAAATGCCTTTTTCTTTGTTGAGTTACTCGTTAGTTAATTAGTGCATTCTAGGTGTTCGATAGATTGTTCTAATTTCAAGTCTTACTTATAATCAAAACCAAACTTTCTATTTAAGAAATTAATCTAAGTTTAGAAGGTTCTCATGCGTAGATACACATTTTTTCACCTAAACTCCTTATGGATTCGACCCTGGCTCATATTGGGTAATTGTATTTTCTTCGATTGCTTTGTATCTCATACAGAGGTGATTTGGGCGTAGAAATGACATCAGATAGCCATTTTAAATGACTCCTATTTAGGAATTAGTCAGTGCGTCCTGAGTTTTAGTTTTTCAGTTCAATTTTCCTGGTAAAAAATATGAGTTGTCTCTAAGTTGTCCTGAAGTTAAAATTTCAGAATAAAATAAGTACTAGCTAATCTCTAAATAGCATCCTTGAATATTGCTATTTGCACCTTGCCCCAATTTGGGCGACGAGCTCCCTC
>MU735704.1:71788-84172 GCA_026770625.1 Nicotiana glauca
CTAAAATGACAAGAAAGCAAACTAGAGGATTCAAGAATGAACTACCGATTGCTGGACAAGAGAGGTTGCTCAGATGGTCAGCACCCCCACTACAACCCCAATTGTTGGACAAGAGGGGTGCTCAGATGGTCAGCACTCCCTCTACAACTCCAGAATTGTGAGTTCGAATGAAATAAATAGCTCCAACAAAGGGGATCAAAGGTGAATCAAAGGGAAGGGAAATAAATAAAAATAAAAACTACCGATTGCTGCAGCCATAGAACTGGCAAAATGTTTGCAAAGAAAGCAGCAATACGAGCACTAGAGTTGTAATGACCGTAAGAGACTTTCGAGATTTAAAAATATGCTTCTTGATGAATCTTTGAGCCTTGATTCTTAATATATTATCAAATTTCTCGTTTACCGACTCTATGATCATTGCTAATTCAGACTTCTCCTTATGCTTTCCAGTTGTTTTAGGTAGCCCATTAAAGAGATCAGCAATTTCCTCATCACTCAAACTTCCTTTTATAATCCCTGATTTCTTGAGTATTTTCACATCCTTTGGTGTGTTCACAATTCCACACATCAAATCCACATACTCTGCCACCTCAAGTTTCCCATCTTGACCAGCAACAACTGCTTCATATGCTACTAAGTTTCTCAATATCACTTCAGAATCAGAATTCAAAGTGATCTCAGGAAGATAAAACACGCGCTCACCACCTTCCTCGTCGACAAATTTAGTATCCCTGGTGCCTCCTTTTGTGAGCTTAAAATTTATTTTAGCAGTTTCGTTTAGTTGTGTTACTGATGCAATTTTAATCTGATCTACTAAAGGCTTCTTTTTGTCGCTGTCCTTGAACAGAACTTTGATTTCATCCCATGGCAAACCAGTAATGGAACTAAGGCCGAGACTAGCAGCGGTCCTCCTAGCTCTGGCGCTCTGAAAATAAACCGCATATTCATCAGCTGATCTTTCTAGAATCCCACGATAGTTGATGATCAAATGGTGCAAGTAAGCCAACAAATGGGGACTATTGAAGCTACGGAATATGTTTTGATTTGTCAGTTTGAGGGGAGAATGTGCCTTACAGAAGTTGTAGAACAGCTCTGTAAATAAATTGCTATCAGATTGATTGAGAGCCTTTTGGGTTTCAATCAGCACAAAAGATGGGATTTGATTCTCTAGCATCATAATATCTTGAGCTAACTTTCTTTGTTCAACACCAATAACTTCTTTACATGGAATATAACTGCTCAATAAATGCACCAAGTAGAGAGAATCAATTGCCAATATCCATGCTAATGTTATGCCTTCAATATCCGAGTACTTATCATAGTACCCGCGAATAACTGGCACGACCGAGCACAACTTATCGATGACTTCTTCTGCAAAATGTTGGACCTGGTGATCATTCAAGCAACTTTTGGCTATGGTTAGTTTGTGCCTCACAGTGACTAATAACTCCAGCCGGAAGTGATGTTATGGTCCGAGGCTTATTTTCTGAGGAGCATAAGCTTGAGGCATAGTTTCAGTAAGTGTTTTTGGAACTTGAAATACACAAGGTGTAGGTTCAATATCAACTCTTAATTCTGATGTAAAAGCTCTTACAGTTTCATTAACCCAACGTTGCTCATTAGCAGTCGAACCAGTAATGGATTCTGTCGTCATTTTTTTGTGAGAGGTTTAATTGAAGTAGAGATGTTTGAGCTTTGGCTTTTGCTTTTTTGGAAGGATTTTGGCTTTGGATCATTTGTGAAGTGTTTCGACTCGTATATTTATATAGTTCTTTTTTTTTTTGATTTGGACCATTTCTTGATTTGTGTGTTATCCTTATTTGACCTGACTTCAGAGTGCCATCAAGTGAAGATTAGGACATCGATATCCCTAGCTAAGACAATTTTTCGGACTCGGTGGTTACTACGAGTTCTTGGTGATATCATTTGGCTTTACTGCAGCCTTTATAGATTTGATGAATTGGGTGTTAAGCCTTATTTGGATTCATTTGTGATGATATTCTGGTTTACTTCCGCAGTCGAGAGGAGTATGTCGTGGGCATGCACTATGGATTTCGGGGGTCAGTGGCCTAGGAGTTTTTACCTCTAGCGGAGTTTGCCCACAACAATAGCTATTAGTCGAGCATCCAGATGGCTCTGTACGAGGGCTTATAGGGTAGGTTATGTCATTCGCCGGTTGGTTGGTTTGAGTCTGGTGAGGCTAGGTTATTGGCATTGATCAAGTTCGTGATGCTTTGGAAAAGATTAAGGTGATTCAGGAGTGACTTCGTACAACTCAATCCAGATAGAAGAGTTATGCTAACCAAAAAATTTGAGATGTAACTTATATGGTGGATGAGAAGGTTCTTCTCTGAATGTAGGTTATGCTAATCTTCTCTGTGTCGGTGCAATTTTATCGGATATAGTGTTGATGCGTACGTTAACACATTTACAATTGTTAAGTAATAATTAAAGGAACTGATGGATGTGTTTCAGATTAAACTAATTAAGCTTGACTAAGCATACGCGGTTTATTACGCATGCACAAGCAATGTTAAATAATAATAATGTCACTATACCTTAAATTTTTTGGTTTCTTATTATCTTTGAACTTTAGTTCGTGAATTAATATTACACTGTAACAAGTATATGTCACCTCCATAACTGACTACTCTATTCTATATTTAATTTGAAGACTAAATTGAACTGCATTTCTTGTTTGGATAAAATTGTACTTACCAATATTTTTAACCAATAATTTATTTCTTGGGTTTTCCTCCTCCTAGAGCAGATATGATATCTGATCACTGTAAAGATATATTATTTCAAAATTAAAGTTAGAAATTTAATATTCTAAAATTACGTTTACTTGATTGGGTCGTTCGATTTCTAAACTTTGTAATTAATTAGTAGTAATTCAAAGTGGTTGGTCAAAATTTTCAACATTTCTTTATCCCTCTTTTCTCCTTATCAACATGGGCGAAGCTACACTATGGTTAGATAGTCAATTGACCACCCTTCGTCAGAAAATTATATTGTATATACAGGTAAATATTAGATTTTAGAGATATATAATATATATTGAACATCTTTTGTCAGAAATATTTTTTACTTCTTCAAGTTAGAACACCCTAAGAAAAATTTCTGATTTTGCTACTGTAAGTCAAGCAATGATGTGAACAAGAATTCGGAGTCAACTTATTAATTGGTCTAAGAAATATTTTCCTCTTTAACTTTGAGGAAATTGTTTTCCCTTCATTTCGGCAAACATTTTTTCAAAATAAAAAATAACTATATCCGGTTTCTTTATTAATCCACATGAGGATGTAAATGGATGTTTGTGATATATGTTAAAGTTTACTTTTTTAGTTTTCCACCCGAGATCTGGTATTCACATTGGAGCCCGATTATATTCGAATTTGCACCGCATAATGTTACGTTTTTATTAAGGGATGTAAATAGGAAATGGAAGAGGCACCTTTTAGATTGCACCTCTACATATCACCCTTCCTTTGTCTATAAATTTATAGGCTTGGCCTCATTTTTTGGACATGAAATCAGACATGAAAAATCTGAAATCTTCTCCCCTCTTTTCTACATTGTTGCATTATTTTCAGAATAAACACAAGTGTCAAGTGTGGTTTGCTACGTTTGTTGAGTTCGCTGAAGTTATGTGATTTGAAGTGCCGCTATCACAGTATAGTTATTCCGTTCTATCCTGGGAGGAATTAATCCGTATACCTTGGGCAACAGTGAGGGGATTAAAGTCACATATTGTGCATTCAGTGGGCTCGAAATTATTTTACGATTTGTTTATTGAACTAACGTTTGTTTGCCTCTATAATTTTCTGATTTTGAACACAGAAATACCAACAATGTTAAGGAATTTAATAGAATTTGTGATGTTATCAAAGTTTAAAGAAGAAGGAGACGAAACATAATGTTGTGTGCACCAGAAACGGTGGCCATGGAAAGGAGGAAAAATTACCTTCTGATTTTTTTTCTTATTAGTTTTCAAATTACGGATAGTTTTCAAATTACGGAAAAATTACCTTCTGATATCCAAGAACTCTTCCAAGTTAGTTTTGGATTACTTCGCGTTAATTGGATTGTGTTGGATTCAGACCCAGTAATTGTATAAGCCATAAGCTAGCGGTAGGGAACTTACTTGCATCGTATCGTTGCTGAAAGATTAAAACGGCTCGATGGCAACAAAAGTCGGGTTTTGACTTCTTTACTCTACTCGTTTTTTTTTATAATTTACTGCCCTATGTGATTTATGAAAATTCAGTTTTTATAAATGTTAGGATAGATGTTTATTATGTGATGATCTCATCTACAATTATATGCATGATCGAGAATAACACGCATTTAAAGATAATTTTGTTATTCTTTTAATCAATTTGTTAATATAGAATTTGGTAACATGCATAAAATTATTTTCAAGATTTGTAAGATGTGAGTTAGGCTTACAGTAATACTTGAAGTATCTTGAGATCATGAATATAATATATCTAAAGATGAACATATATGTGTTTGATTGGAGGAAGAGATCAAACTGTTTAAAGTGTTATAACGGTTTAGTTGGAAAACCATTTGGAAAAAGAATTAAAATTCTCGTGATTTTCTACACACATTATGGAAAATAAAATCTTCATGATCTTCTACTCCTGCTTCGAGATCAAAATCTGCGTGATTTGTTACTCGTTCGTTGAGATTAAAGTCTTCGTGACGTTCTACTCATTTGTCGGAATTTAAAGTCTAAGTGACTTTATATTCGTTTTGGAGATTAAAATCTTAGTGATTTTTTACTCCAATTTATTATTCGGTTTGAAGATTAAAAACTTCACTGTTTATTAAATTTGATTGTGGCACATATTAATCGGTTTGAAGATTAAAAATTGTACCGTTTATTAGATCCAGTTGTATCAGATGTTACTCGGTTTGAAGATTAAAAACTTTACCGTTTATTAATTCTGAATGTGTCACATTAGTTTGAAGATTAAAAACTTCACTATTTATTAATTCTGGCTATGTCGTGACACAAACAACAATTCTTGTGGTTGGCTCTACAAAGTAATAGAGGCGGCGTTTTTCACATTTTTATATCCTTGTGGTTGGAATATGACATTTTTCACCAAACGATTGCCCCTTACTTAGCGCAATCTAATGGAATTGCGGGAAAAAAAAGTAGAACGTTAAAGGAGATGATAAAATGTCTTGTTGTAAGTTCTGGTTTACCCCAGATCGTGTGGGGAGAAGCTATTCTTACAGCTAACTGAATACTCAATTGAGTTCTCCATAGCAAAACGGTATCCATTCATATGAAAAATGAATGAAAGGAAGAAAACTCAACTTGAAATATTTTCAAGTGTGGGGGTTATTTGGGTAAAGTGAAAGTTCTTAAACCCAAAAGGGATAAAAATCGGATCGAAAATTGCTGATTCCGTTTTCATAAGATATGCAACAAATAGTAAGGCATATAGTTTTCCGATTCATAAATTGTAAAATCCCGACATTCATATTAATATGGTTATCGAATCAGATAATGTCGAATTCTTTGAAAATATTTATCCGTATAAAAGAAATGTAATTCGTCTAGTGAAATATCTAAGCGAAATTGGGAAGAAGCAAAGGAAAGTACATTGAATTAGAAAATTCCAAGATTTAGTAAACGTCAAAGGACCGGATTTTCTGACATTCTTGTTGGAAAATGAGCCTCAAACATTTATAGAAGTATTTTCTTCCTCGGAAGTACAATATTGGAAGAGGCTGTCAATAATAAAATAGAATCCATATTAAGTAATCTGTCACGACCCAATTCCGAACCCGGTCATGATGGCGTCTCTCGTGAAGACAAGGCCAGCCAACTAACCCAAACAGTCTCTCCTTAACAATTATTAAATATAAATGAAAGACTAATACAGCTTAACGACAACATTAATAAGTATTAACAACCCAACACAACCCGACCGGGGTGTCACAAGTCACGAGCATCTAAGAAAGTCCGAACACAACAACAGGGCCAACAATATACAAAAATAAATATCTGGAATCAAAAGATGCAGACCGGTGCCGCGAACGCTGGCGGTCACCTTGCTCAGCTACAATAGTAGTACCTCCAATCAGCTAATAACCCGCTACCGAGTGAACAACACCTGCAACTGCACGCGAGGTGCAGGGAATAAAGTAAGTACTCCAACTCAGTGAGTAATAAGAGTAAATAATAACCGAGCAGCAGAAATCATGTAAGGCACTCCATCATGCTATAAAGAACAGTGCAATCTTTTGAGAAATCAGTAAACCGTGAAATCCTTTAGAAAATATCTGGGCTCATTTAAAACCTCTTTTGAAAATATCTTTTTCAACAGTTAAGCAAATGAATGCATAATCAGATAGTGCAAGTCCGCACGCAAGTCAGCCCCTCGGGCACAACACTCCATTAACAAATAACACCAGGGTATCGGGTAAACAGTGCAAGAAGTAGCATGGATGCTAATGATATGAGAGTGCGGAATGTCATGACAAACATTACAAAATAAGAACAAATGCATGAGTGCAATGCAATGCATAAGACGGTGTCACACCTTCTTTTTACTACTACTTTACCCATGGCGTAGAGGAGTTTTTTCAATTTAAGGACAGTCGGAACGGAATTAGTTATTTAATTTTTTTTTCAGAGTCGCCACTTGAGAATATAATGGTGTCCCAAGTCACCGATTTAATCCCGAACCGAGGAAAGTTTGACTCTGTTACAGTCTGCAAACTAGAAATCCGGATAAGAAATTCTGTTAACCCGGGAGAAGGTGTTAGGCACTCTCGAATTCCGTGGTTCTAGCACGGTCGCTCAACTATTGTATTTTTTTTTATCTGATTTCGATTATATGTTTTTTAATTATGTGCATTAGTGTTCCACTTTTTAAATTTTTAAAGAATTGCAATGTCGTGAAAATGCATTCCTTAACCACACCGTATCAGTACGCCTGTGGCTTTAGATACATTTCGACTTCGTTGAGAGTAGGATTTGGGTCACATAAATGTGCACCCGTATTTGAGAATGTATATTAAATTGTGCCTAAGATATCTATGTCTTATTACTTTGGGAAAAATCGTGAAATTAGCTAACGGTCCTTCCGAATCTAAAGATTTTATAATAATTATTTGAGGGCCACGCAATCTGTGTTTTCGCTTAGCGAGGTTCGCCTTATTGTTATTTTAAGATCGATCCTAGAGCAACTATAACTTCTCGATTCGCTTCTATCTCCAAAATAGTAAAACGATCCTATCTACTTCCTATATTTGAGAGGGCTAAACACTTTTGAGTTCAAATTGATCCATCCTAGTAATTATTTGCAAAGACGGGATATCTTGGGCCTATGTCACGAAACTCCAATTCCAGTGCACAATCCAAATTTAGAGGCAATTGTAAAATGTGACTTCCTTTTACTATAGAATATGATAACCACATTAAAGATAGTGGTTTAAATTTTGTTGCAGCACCAATAGCCTAAGTGACATTTCAGATTCAGAACCAAATGACTATATTAAGATTAATTATACTCAACACTATTCAATTAATACAGAACTGCTGGTTTTAACGTATGAAAATGTAAGCATGTTTCCACATTGCTGAACAAATGGCTAAATTACATTATACTATAGTACTTTGATAACACCAGTTGAATTACTAGCTATTAATTCACATGACCATCAACTCGTCCTTTATGAATTAAAAAAAATCATCAAACAGTCTAACTACTCCATAGTTTTCAGTCCATTACATATCATTATTCCAGGCAGTCTACCCACGTATACTCTAATCAATGAATTTAACTAACTAACTGTGAGACAGTTAACTACTGAAATAGCAAAACAAACTCGAAGAAGATCAGGCGACCATTGCACTTTTATTCCCTGGAAAGTTTTACACCAAAATAGGCTGAAATGTGTACCTGAGAATTAAATCAACAGAGGAATGTAAGATCAGCAGCAAAACAGTAGGCAACAGCAACTCGAACAGTATACAGCCTTAAATACACTTTAATTTCACTCCAGCAATCAACTCAGATTTGCAAAATTATTTTTTCGAAATCAGCAAAGGCAAACAACTAATCTAGACACCAGATTTGAATACACTCCAGCAGCTTCAAATTGAGCCTAGAAACTCATCTAATCTATTCTGCCTTTGCTCTAATTCGAGACTATTCATATTTGACTCAACAACCAATGCAACAGTGATTCTAGATGATTTTCTACTGATACTTGATTATTTTCTGGTTTTTTGACATGAATTCAATTGGTAAAAGAGATGAAAATGATCTGAAATTGCTAGTTTCAGATCTGGGATAGAGCAAATATTTTTGGGTGGTTTTATAGGGTTTCCTAGCTTATAGGGTTCAAATATTAGATTCCAAAATCTGTCCAAAAGTCCCCTTATTCAAGTTATTTAGGTGCCTTTTATAGGCATCAATAGAAGGTTCTAGGCTTTCATTTTCCCCCTTTTTTTTCAAATTTTCAGACTTTCTCTAATAGTCCCTTAATTCTTACCTTTCTCTTCAAGTTACTGCTCTTATTTTACAGAAATTATACTTGCACCCCTTTTAGAACATTCTAGATGATTCTATTATTGTCTAACCCATTCCCATGCCCTTGCCAATGTCCAAATTACCCCCACTTCTCTATATTTATTACAGTCAAACCATTTTCCTTTTCCCAATCTACCCCTGTTACTAAGCTGAAACTACTATAAAACTGCTCTGAACTTCCTACAATGCCCTCACTTCCTTAGTTTTATTACAGCATTCCCATTTTATATACCCAGACTGCCCTTACATCTTTTAACCAATTACTACTAACCCTTACTTTGTTTTTCTTCTTCTTTATTCTTATTATTGTAGACTAACCATGATTACTAACCTTAAAACAGCTATAACCAAACTCAACTAACTAATCAATTAAACCTAATAGAATTTTAACAGGATCAATTCCCAATTAACAGAATCAATTCATCAGTAACAAGATCAATTCACCAATTAAAACTTAACTAGAATGAATCACCATTTGACCAACTGAAAACAGAAATTAACACGAATTAAATTCTAACCCTAAATTTAAACTACAAATTCAAACTAAAACAGGACTCATAACGTGTTACACTAATATTCTCGCATAATCTAAATCATAATGCAATCCAAAAATCAATCAAGAGAAGAAATTAATTTCGAGAAACCGACAAAAAAAAGAAAATTAATAAATCGAGCTCACTAAGGCGTCGGAACTATATTAACTCAACCAAGCATGTCGTCAAAATTAGGTAATTTGAACAAAAAAATAAGAAGGAAAATTAACAAAGTAAAAGGAATTCTTTTAAAGCCAACTGACCAGTAAATCTTCTTAAAGCAAACGAACCATAGAAAAGGTGGAATTTTGGACCGGTGAATCAACGGACTTTTGAATCTTGAATTAACGACGACAGAACCAATCACTGGGCGACTTCCAATGAGTTTTAAGGGGATGTGAGGGTAGATTCGTGATAGGATTGTCAAGAAGATAATAGGGTATGAGTTTGATGGCGTTTGGGGTGGTGGCGCCGCCGTAGGTGGTGGTGGCGGCGCCTAGGGTTTTAAGGATTTGGAGAGTTATGGCGAGTTTTGAAAGAAAATGCTCAGAGATTCATAATGAAGGGGAAGAGGTGATGTTGTGGTAAAATTTTGAGAGTGATTAGACGATCGCCGCCAGTGGTGGCGATTTCCGGTGACAAAGGCGGCGATGAAGACGAAGTTGGATACTGGGGTATGAGGAAAGGAGAAGCTGTCTCTCAGGGTTATTTTTTAGATAATTTTGATTAACCACGAAGCAATAGGAGCCGTTGGATTAGAAAGAAAGAATGGCTCAGATTTAATTCGCCTTTAATCCTAAAACGTCGTCGTTTAAGAGTAGGGGGTCTGGACCGGGTAATGGCATTTTGGGCCTGGGTCATTTTTTTTCACTTGGGCCGACTAATCCGAATTTCAGCCCTATTTTTGCCTTGTATTTTTTGTATTATATTTTTCCTTTGTGTTTTATTTTTTTTTTGTATTTCATTTCTTTTGTTTATTTTATTTTGTATTTTGTATTTTATTTTCTTTTGTATTTTTAGTATTATTTTATTTTTGTATCTATTTTGATTTTATTAAAATTATCAAACTAATTAATTTCTACTTTATGATAATTTCTCAATTAAAAACACAAAAATGCTATATTTTGGTTTTCTTAGAATTGTTCTAAAATGATTTAATACCTACTAAATGCGAAATTAATTTCCTAAATGCAAAAATACATATTTTATATTTTTTATTTGATTTAACATGCGCAAATAACATGCAAACAATCAACAGAAAATTCACACAAATTGTAAAACAAAGAAAAATTGTTTTCTTTGAATTTTATGGGAATAATTCATATATAGGGTAAAAAACACGTGCTCACAGACGGTACACTCCGATATCCGCTGCGGGCAGCCCGATCCATTTAACGTCGACGGCGCTCACTGGGGGTGTGTACAGACTCCGGAGGGGCTCCTACAGCCCAAGCGCAATAATCAAGCCATCTTCTGGCATCAACCAGGCCCTCAGCCTCAATATCAATATAGTACGGGGCTCCTACAGCCCAAGCGCAATAATCAAGCCATCTTCTGGCATCAACCAGGCCCTCAGCCTCAATATCAATACAGTACCGCTGCGACGCGCAGCTCGAGCCAACCATATATCCAGAAATTACTATAACACTACTGCGGCGCGCATCCCGATCCATGCTCAGTCCAAAAATACACATAATCCACTTGGGCAATATTAAAATAACAGTTCTCAGCTCAAAACGTCAATAAAATATTGTTTAAGTTTTTAAATCTTAGAAAAATGGCCGAATTTGCAAATCAGTATTAAAACCCTGGACCGAGATCAAATAGTATGCAAAATAATATGAAAAGAGTGATATCAATCCTCGAAGGATTCACATAGTTGGCACGAAGCCCAAACATGGCAATCAGCCCAAATTATGACGATAACAAGTAGTCTCAGTCAAATACGCGATAAAAATCAACAACCGGGATGGACCAAGTCACAATCCCCAATGGTGCTCTACCCCATGCTCATATCCGGCGTGCAAGTCACCTTAATACAACATTATAATGTGCAAATCCGGGGTTTCAAACCCTCAGAATATCATTTACAAGTATTACTCACCTCAAACCAGTGAAATCTCTAGCTCGCTACGCCTTTGCCCCTCAAATCGGCATCCACGCGCGTTGCATCTAACCAAAAATAGAGTGAATACATCACAATATGCTAAGGGAACAATACCCAATCGAAAACAATCGGGAAATAGCAAAAATTCTGAAACTAGCAAAACCTGAGCCCCGGGCCCACTTCTCCAGAAATTACAAAACTCACATTACCGGATTCCTCGTCTCCTCACGAGTCTATAAATATCAAATTTATCAAAATCGGAGTCTATTTGACCCCTCAAATCCCTAGTTAACTCTCTTAAGTTTCAAGCTCTAACCTCCACTTTTAACCTTTAATTCCTTGGGGTTTTCAGTGTTAATCCATGATTTTACACCATAATAATGTATTCTAAGTCCAAGAATCCATACCTGATGATAGCCCTCGAGACTCTCTTCAAAATCGCCCAAAACCCTCTTAGTCCGAAGTGGAAATGTTGCGTTCTTTCAAAAATTCGCGAAGGTTAAATTAAAAGGGTTCTGCCCAGCCCTTTTTGCTTCAGCGACAAACTTACCGCTTTTGCGGCCTTTCCACCGCATCTGCGGTTTTCCTTAAGTCGCCCAGGACCGCTTTTGTGGTCCATAATCGCTTAAGAGGACCTTAGTCCGCTTCTGCAGAAAATGCCAAAGCCCCAAAAATCGCACCTGCGACCCCTTACCACTTTTGCGGAACCGCCTCTGCGGTCCATTTTCGCAGAAGCGGAAATACCAGATGACAGCAACAACAGACCTGAAGCAAACTTCAAAAACTCTCGTTTAACCACTCGAATTCACCCCGAGTCCCCCGGGACCTCAACGAAAAATGCAGATGTGACCCAATACCTTACTCAAACTTGCTCGAACCATCAAAACACTATAGTTAACATCAAAATCCTCAAATTTCCTCAAATCAAAGCCTAAGTTCAACCAAAACTTCCGAAACTCGCATTCGATCAAAAACCCAACCAAACGACGTTCAAATAACTTGAAATTATGCACACACATCACAAATCACATATCGAAGCTACAACAACTCTTGGAATTCCATTCTAACCCCCGGATCAAAATTTCACCTATCAACCGGAATTCGTCAAAATACTAACTTCGCCAATTCAAGCCTAATTCTACAACGGACCTCCAAATTCAATTCTGATCACGCTCCTAAG
>MU735705.1:0-25110 GCA_026770625.1 Nicotiana glauca
CGGAATTCGGGGGTGCCTAACACCTTCCCTCGGATCAACAGAATTCCTTACTTAGAATTTCTGGTTCGCAGACTTTGTTTGGAAAGTCGAAATTTTCTCGATTCGGAATTCAAATAAATCGGTGACTTGGGACACCTTTAATTTATTCCAAGTGGCGACTCTGAAATAAATAAAAATAATCCCGTTTCGAATATTGTCACTTAAATTGGAAAAACTCCTTTATACACTCCCTCGAAAGGGGGGCGCGCCGAAAGGAGGTGTGACAGTCACTGCTTAGCACTACTGATCCTCTCATCTCTTTATTGTTTTGCTTGCCATTTATTATCCAAAATCTCATGGACATCACTTGATGTATAATGAAAAATACAAGTTTGAATGAAGTTTGATATCCCATTGTTAAATCCTCTGTTCTTCCTTCCTTTTCAATTCATGGCTCGTATGTAGTTACCAGGAATGTGTTGTAAATGATTGTTTACATTTGGTGGATAACTCCATATGGTTTTGTCATGATATATGTTGCTGACAGTAATGATAGATCTAGGTTTATATTTTAATTTTATTCTATTTTTGGTTAGCTCCTGTACTGTCAAACTTAGTCTGGTTACAGCTTGTGTAAGTTACTCCTTGGCCTGCTATTTGTTGAATGTTAGCCATAATTGTTAATTTGGTCGTTAATGATGGGACCTGAATGTTAATTTAGGGGTGGTTATGGTATTAGATAAATCAAATGACTCATACATATCTAGATTTGTTTTCAGTCATGCTTAAAATTGATGTATGTTGTTATGATGCATTCATGATTCATGTTTATGGAGATGGTCAACATAGATTAGAGGAACAAGTCCCCAACGGAAATAGGTATTAATATGTGTTTGTGTATATCTGAAAACCACGCAAATGTTATTTCGTTCAGGATTTTGTAGATGAACATAATACGGCGATAATGAATGAGCTGTAATGGATCATATTCTTCAATGCAAGTATGACTCCAGAGGTCTCATAAATTAGTATCAAATCTTGACTGCCTTTAAGCATAATATTAGTACTTTGAGATCGTTTGTGAACATTAAGCTGGGAGGTTGAGTTACCATGTGGATATAATTGCTACAAAGGTGTAGTCTGATCGTTGTCACAGGGGTTCGAAGTGAGCCCCCTTTCGTGAAGTCTGTTTGGCGTGCCTCATGTGGACTGGGCTCTTTTTGGACCCAGAACTGAAATAGTAATTGGTTTGTTAATAATTAAATGGTAGACTTTGGGCCTTTCAAGTTAAGTGGCATACTCGAGCTAAGGGTCTCTTCAGTAATGGGGAGTGTCCTCGTTCGAGTTTGGACTTGATCTTGGGGCCCAATTTTTCTTGAATACCTTGTTGTTATCTAATTCATAATGTCAACTAGTTAAGTTTTCAGAATAAAGATGAATCTTAATAGTTAATAGTAGTTCATCTTTAGGACGTTCTTTTAAAATAAATTGAGGTGCGCCGCGCCAAACAAAATCGATAAATTACGTGGCTCTCTTTAATTATACCTTTAAAATCTTTAGAACATGGGGCGTGCCATTTAGCGAATTTTCATGGCCTCCTGCAAAGTTAGCAACGCGTTAGTTGCTTTAGGCTTGTTCTTTAAAAATTTTACCTTCCTAAACTCGGGTGTGCATTTCATGTGACCCAAATCCAAATCCTAAAATGTTGAATAAGATGTGTTCCGGATTGCGGGTACATTTCATGTGACCCGATCCAAAGACATGTTTTAAACGACGTTCAACATTCTTTAAAAATTAACTGAAAAAGGTAAGTATTTTAAAATTGCACCATAGGTTAAACACGTACTAAAATCAAATACTTAATCCAAATATAACAGTTGTGCGACCGTGCTAGAACCACGGAACTCGGGAGTGCCTAACACCTTCTCCCAGGTTAACACAATTCCTTACTCGGATTTCTGGTTCGTGAATGTTAAACAGAGTCAAACCTTTTCCTCGATTCGGGATTCAAATCGGTGAGTTGGGATACCATAAATCTCCCAAGTGGCGACTCTGATTTCAATAAAAATAAATCTCATTTCGGTTGTCCTTTAATTGGAAAAACTTCCTTTATTATATCCTTTCGGGGGTGTAGTAGAAAAAGGAGGTGTGACATTGCTGAAAATAAATTAAATAATAATCTTTTTGAAAACAAAAAACAGAAAGTTAGTAGAAATTAAATTCCAAAAACAATAAACTTCTTCAAAATAAATTCTAAAAAAACGTTGTAGGAATAAATCGATCTCACTGAATACACAGTGTGTCCTTAAGGAAATTATTCCTCTCAAGTACCCGAGGATCTGGAATATATCCTCCCAGGATAGAATGATTAACTCAACAGTGTATCGGTACCTAAAACTCTGGTGATCGGCGAACCACTCGATGGTCGTAAAACACACTGGAATATTTTTTGTGCAGAAGAAGAAGAAGAAGAAGATTCAGAAAATTTTGTAAGTTAATATTCTGGGATTTGAAGGTCTATTTATAGCCAAATAGGTGATGTTTCTGAAGAGGTTTGCAACCTTTTAGAATATTCATGACTGTTGGAACAGGTGTGACCCTCTGAAGAGGTTTGCAACCTTTCAGAATAGTCATGGCTGTTGGAACAGGTGTGATCCTCTAAAGAGGTTTGCAACCTTTCATAATAGTCATGGCTATTGGAACAGGTGTGACACTGTTTCAGAACAGCCATGGCTGTTGGAAATTTTTGCGGAAAATTTAAAACGAATTTAAATTAATCCGGGAAATAAAAACGGGCTAGACCGAAAAGGATCGCGGGTCATCCCTCCATTTCTTTTCCCACTATTTTCCATTCATAGCTCTTTCGTTATTATTTATTAAATAACAAACCCAACAATTTTAGCACTAATTAGTTACTCCAAATCCAAGTGTCTTTGTAGTATCCAGCTTGCTGATGGAAGATGGGTCTTTTCTATCTTAAAACTATTTTTAAGTATACTTTCATGGTATTGTATATTTGTAAATGTTATATTTTGTAGTTTGTGCTAATTTCCATCTTAATGGTTTATTTTTCCGGTTATTTTTCATTCTTTACTCAGTCTGGTAAAATATTAACTATGGAGGCTGATGAATCCAAGGTGTTCGGTGATTTGCCTAAACGAGTAAACTATTTGTTACGAGTTCCTTTTGTTTCTATTTTGATATTCGTGAGTAATTAGGACCGCTTTCAATGATGCAAAGTTGTATATTCAAGTAAAATGAGAAATATTTTCTTAAATTTTATACAAATGTAGAAATACTAGAACTTCTGCATTCCACTTATTTTCAGATTTCATGGCTGTTTCTTCCAGAACTTCCTTGCGCTCTCCCTGTCAAACAAATCTATGTGAAGCTCTAGGTTTCCATCTCCTAGCACCACAAAATTTGAGCACCAACTCCACCTTTAATTTCTAATGGATGCCAATTTTGGTTTGTTTTCTTTCCCAATGGCCCATTACAGGGTTCTCTTCTTTTTCATCTGATTTTTCTTGATGCCTAATATGTTATTTCCTTCTTTATCATGTTGTTGGTCTTAGCTTTTGGGTTAGTCGAAAAAATTTCCATCTTGATTCCAGTTTGATACAATATGAGAATTTAAGAAGAAACTAAAGCTAAAACTAAGCTAAGCTAAGAAAAAGGAAATAACAGCTTTCATTCATAGCCTGTCAAGAGGGCAAGTTTGATACAAATAGGAGAAGTAAGACCAAGGGGTCAAAGTGAAATAAAATAAACTTAGGGGAAATAAAGTAAATACTTATCAGACTAAAATGTAAAAATAAATAACTGATAGGGAAATAATCAACCCAACTCCCATGTACAATTTTGGAAACATAACGTACTACGTCCCATAGCTGATCTATTTCCATATCGTATCAGTACTCCCCCGTAAACAACACCCTTGTCCTCAAGGGTGAGGAACTTAAGTCGTCCTGAATCAAATGGAAACAACATGAGCAGTATTTCAAAACATTCACCATCAGTAACCACACTTTCGCAAGCCCATATGTTGAAGGAGGGAGAAATATTAATAGCAAAATATTGTTGTCACTAAAATAAATGATCCGGTTGATTTGGCCAAGAAATGAGACCGTGCCTGCAAAGCTAGTAACAAAGGGTTTAATATTCTGCCACAGTGCCACTCCCTCTTAGGAAGTTCTATGAACGTTAAAACTAATGAGATGTCAATTTTTACGACATACAATACCATAAAAGAACCAGCCTTCATCCAGTTAATAACTTGCTTGTATTCCTCAATGAAACCCATAGAGCACTCGTATTCATAAAGCATATTAAAAAGAGAGAAGTCCTTCAGTAAGGTTGTCTCTATCAAAAGCTCTGTTTCATTCTTCTGGTGCAATTGAATTAAGAACCTTAGCAGCAAGAATCCGGGTACACTTAGAATAATAGACATGACCAAATGATAAAGAAGTTGATGATGATGAAACATATGCAGATAATGCATTGCAACTCGACAAGCATCAGCTTCTTTGGCTATTACAAGCCATATTCCCAAGTGAGCAGCTTTGCCAGGACTAAAGTCATGACTGGAACTTACATTGTAGGTCTCCAGGAAAGTGACAATAAATTCAACAGAATTTTGCATCAATTTGCTGCACGAATTGTTCAATACAATAGCAATATCATCTGGTAGAAGAGTAGTCTCCTCTCCCAATGGTATACAAGCAGCAACTTCGACGAAATTATTCACAAGTTTAGGAAATTGAATTTCTGGTTTGAGCTTATAGTCATGGCACCTTGACTGATTTCCATTTTTCTCATCTTGCAAATAGTCTACAAATGGACGAACAACAGAGACATAAGAGCCTGACCAAGAACGGATGGCCATCACCTATGTAGTTCCACCACCTAGATGGTCTCGCACAAACGATAAAAGTTCTATGATGGAATCTTTCATCTCTCCACACCAGCTAAATTTATGTTGTTGCGTCAATAACTTCATCTTCCATAATTTCTTGAGAACAGTAGCAGCAAGATCTTGCAAATGCTTTCCTACAATCATTAGTGCTTCATTTTCAGTAGCGAAGACCATGACATACCAATCATAACTCACTTCATGATTTATTCCATTGCTCACATACGTAATAAATGCTCTAAAAACTTTATGTGAAGAATAACTAGTCGTAGACTCTTGAAATATAGAAGATTTCCCAAGGAAATTACCAAACAGTATTCCTGCAAATACGTCACCTCCATGTGACATAAAATATTTTTTGAGAGCAGCTATTAGTTTTCCTGTACTAGTGGCAACATATCTGATGAATAAAACAGGTGGACATTCTAGTAACCGGGCACTCTTTTTCTCTGTAAGGGCTGCAACTTCTTTGCCCTTTTTCTCAGAGAAATAAACAATAGTAACAGAAACTCCAGGATGGGCAAGAACCACGTAAAGTGTTTTACCAAAACGATTCTTCCATGAAGATCTTATGCTCAGAGGATCTCCTCCACCAATATATCCCTGAGCTTGGGATTTCCCTATTGAAGATGTGATAGAATGTACATTCCCAATGCAATTTAGCTGCCCTTCGGCTTGCCCTCATAGGTAACTAGTAATCCAACGCAGGGATATTTCCGAGAAAAATATAAGGCAAAGTGAAGCCCAGAAGAGCTTGTTGAAAAAGTAACGCATCCCCTTGGATCTAAATGAGAACATAGTAGAATGAAAACCCTTCTCATTGTTCTGATTGCAACTGAAATAGAACCAATTGAACTTGAGCCACTCACTAAGTGCATCAGTTTTCTTGTGTGATATGAATGACTTATAGAAACGGGAGTACTTGGAGTACTTCCTGGATCCCATATAAGTAGTGATGTACCACCAGATAAGACAACTAAAGCAGGAACAACAACTAGAAATGTATGTTGCAATGCAGTTACAGTGCACTTAGCAATTATCTTTGGTGCAACTTTAGAAAACTCATATACAAGAGTAAACATGTTAGGCTTCAACTAGGTAGCCTCGAAGAAGACATGGTAGTCGTTGAGAGCCTTGTAGCAAGTAGCAGAAACAGGCTTTGTGGCATCGGTATGTTTGTTTACGTCATCTGATCCACCCATAAGGATCTCAGGGTTAACAATGGAAACAACACCTGCAACCTTAACCTCCACTTCCACATTGTGGGATTCCTTGTTAATTACAACATCATAGGTGCTCAGTTCTTCTTCACTTTTCAACTCATTAACATGGTTTACCTCAGGGGATGGGCTAACCATCAATATCTCTGAAGAAGTCACCAGCTCAGTCGAATGTTTGAGCTTAACGGGATGAATGAAACCTAAAGAAATATTTTTACCTAAAGCCTCATCTTCATTCTTCCTTGGGTCATCATCCAGCAGGGTAGTGCCAGACAATTTTTGACGAATGTCATTCAATAGCCTATCAACTAAATATTCAGTAACTTTGGAATCCTCAACACAATCATTGATAGAGGGACAAGCTCCAAAACTATTTATTGTACTTCTCGAATTAGAAAATTCTCTAACCTTAGGACTCAAAGGAGCATTTGGAATGTTTGTAGGAGAAAATTGATCACTTGGCGCCAGCATAGGAGGCATACCTCTACCAACATCTATCCTCCGTGTCCATGACAAAAGTATTATTTCCTTATTCATCACTTGATGCTCACATAAAGGAAGTGTAGAGGCCTCAGGACTACTGTTGGTTGAATCAGAAACACTATAAAAAATTTCCGTTGCACTTGGTTTTCTAGTCTCACACTCATTTTCTATGCCATCGAGCCTATATTTTTCAGTCTTATCTTCCTCCTTTGTAACACTGTTGAAAGAAAAAACATTTGGATCCTCGACAAGGAAGATTTGTGATGGTTGTTTCGGGTTTGAAGATGGCTTTGACAATATAGGAAAAGAGATACTGCATTTATCAACTCTCAAAGAACTTTTATCAAACACTTTCTTCTCACTCTCTTCTAAACCTTCACCAACTCTTGTCTTTCCCACTAAGAACTTAGGAACCGCATCACTAGCAAAATTGCCGGTGCTACTGTCCTCCATAACAGTTGGAATCCTCTCAACCATTGAAAATGCTACTGGGATAGAACCACCAATAGTGTTATTCGGAAATGGTTTACGTGTAAACGCCAAAGACGACTCCCAATCTTCAGATCTATGGTTGTTTCCCACCATTCTGCTGCTAGAAGGAAAAGACATGGTACCAGATTGGCAACCCATTGTTTCAACTCTGTCTGGAGCCACCCTAGCGGTCCAACCATGGGAGAACTCCGGTGGATGAAACAGATAATAAGAGTGAAAATTAGTGGCTTCTGCAGAATGAAGTGGACTGAAATTCAAGGTGTACGAAGGGTTTGGATTGAATTGTGGCTGGTATCCACTATTATAATTTCCATATCCCATATTGCTATAACCATAAGGGTTACTACCAACATAAGGATTATAACCTTGATATGTTGCATTGCTGAACTCCTGCGGAAGAAGTGCAGGTAGAACAGCTTGTAAAGAGTGATTGAAACTGGATTTAGGGACATTAAGAGGGTTTTGGAACGCCATTGGTGACTACCTACAGAGCGAGGATGATTGCTCTGATACCACTGATACAATATGAGAATTTAAGAAGAAACTAAAGCTAAAACTAAGTAAGCTAAGAAAAAGGAAATAACAGCTTTCATTCATAGCCTGTCAAGAGGGCAAGTTTGATACAAATAGGAGAAGTAAGACCTAGGGGTCAAAGTGAAATAAAAGAAACTTAGGGGAAATAAAGTAATTACTTATCGGACTAAAATGTAAAAATAAATAACTAATAGGGAAATAATTAACCCAACTCCCATGTACAATTTTGGAAACATAACGTACTACGTCCCATAGCTGGTCCATTTCCATATCGTATCACAGTTTGTCAAATGACTTCTATTTTTTCTGATTTATAGTGAGTTTTATTCCGTTTTCCCTTTCTGAATTTGATTGAGTATCTAATAATTGTGTATGCATGTCAATTGTTGCTATGTTTAGAAATAGATGACAAGGATCATGTTTCGTGGTATTTGTGAGGATGATAGGTTCATTGAAGTGTCTGTTAATGGTGAAATTAGTCCACATGAATAAAGCAAATACAAATCTGTTTAGGAAATAAAGAAACTAAAAGACTTACATTGTTGGGTACCCTCTGTTCTCTTTGACCATTGATTTCTTCCTATGGTTGCAGCACAACTTTGTTGTGTTTTGGTTTTAAGTTGTTTTAATTTTTTTCTTGTGGCATCATTGTAGAATTGTTAAAGCAACAAAGTATTTGTTCAAAGGTGCTAGCAGAAATGCTCCTTGTAAATGTCGTAAGTCCCTTCTTTGCTTGAAGTGCCTTTAAAAGAAGAGGTCTGATCAGCAACTTTGACAAGAAGATGATGGTAAACTCTATTGTTATGTAGTGCTTTACACTTCTCATGACAAGAAAAAGATTCATATTTATTCTGCTAGATTAAATAATAAGCTCCTTCTGAACGTTGCATAGATATGAACCTTTGGATCAATATTTAATTAATTCAAGACCAGTTATTATTACAAATGCAAGGCCTGACAACTTATTGTATTAATTGGTATTTTCATAATATACTGTGCATCACAATAAGACTATAGCAAAGCATCAAACTGGATTATTCAGCTAATGTCAAAGTCACGAATAGAACAAGAAGGAGGCTTGTTGAAATTCAACTTCAGGAGCTCTGGGTATGTATTTTCATTGGGCCTTGTGGTTTGAAAATTGAAGGTTCTCTTTAGGAAATGGCGCAATATAAAATGCCATATATAATATTCCAATATATAGATGAGGCATCATAAATATCAAGAACATATAACATTTCATATAAAGCAAACTTTAATGTACATGGAAAGAAAGGAAATATCCACTAAAATTGTTGAGTGACTTGTATTGAGAAAGAATTCCAAAATATTATAACACTCTCTTACAAACTCAAATACTGACCTCTTGAAACAAATACAGGTTACCTTTTTGGGCAATTTTTTTTTTGGGTGATATGTGGTTCTCTTTGTATGCATCTCTTCTAATCATCTCTTTGTTGATTGTTTGATGCGGGGTGTATTGTAGGACCAATATTGAACGGTATCCATGAAAAAGCTTGATGTAAAATATCCTTAAATAGGATCCAACAAAGGGTCAAAAAATGCTTAACACATAATTAAGAGTAAGAATTGTATCAGTTTTTTCAAAATATCCAAACCTCCACATGTACCTAAAATTGACTGTAATATAGATGATGGCATTGTAGGTTCCACATATTTCACTTTATTCTTTTTGCTAAATACATTGAACTTTTTATTTGATGTGATAATTGTGACAAATATATTTCTCACGAATTGAAGAGATCCACAATTAAGTGAAAATTATTATATTGGGTGTGTCGTTCTTTTCTATTTTGGAGGGGTCCTTCAGTATTAATTCACTTTTACTTTGATATTTGGCCCAACAAATCAATTTTATTTTATGGGTCATAAGTTATTGTTGTTTGTATTAGAAGAATGAATATGATATTATATTTTGTTCTTGCTTTTGTAGCTCAATCATTTGGGACAAAATACTCATCATGCAATGCGATGGTTTGCTGGCGAGATTTCCCAAGGAGATTCAATCTGTAGATATAGAAGACGTTATCGAAGCAGATGAAGATGAAGATGGCGAGGACGAAGAGGAGATGACAGAAAAGAAGGTGAGATTGTTTTGCCTGCTTTTACACAGTGATTCGACTTTTTCATGTTAATCTATGCCGGAATATCAAGTTAAAGAGAGTTCTTAGATTTTTACAAGTTCTGTTTGCAAAGTAAAAGTTAATGTGTTTCCCTTCTCAGCTGCTACACGTTAATAGAGGGTATTTGTAGCCATAAAGATTACTTTTAGAAGTTAATTTAAGTGTGTGTTTCTCCCGCATCAAAGGCTTGAACCACTAATATAGAGTGAGTGATGAAAATTAGCAAAGCAACTAATAAAGTATTCTGTTTCATGAAACTTTGTAATATCCATAAAATCATTGGAGTCTTTGCACTTAAACTAACTATTAACTTATTTGATATGTTCTTTTAGTTTATTTGTAAATTAGTAATTCTGATTGTATTTTCTGGGATTTTGTAATTTTGACCGAGGGTTCTAATTCTATACGTGAGCCGTGAGCGTGGAGTTAATAAGCAACGAAGCATTACGGTCCAATTCAGGATATAGGATACTGCAGTAAATTTTTTGATAAACTAATACCATTTTCTACCACATCCTTTCAAAATACACCTCAAAGTTTTTCATAGGCATGCGAGCTAAAAGATCTCTCAAAAAGAGAGAGAGACCAGAGATGACAGGGGGATTAGTGAGTTACCAAGGTGCATATAACTTTATTACATTAGATTGATATTTCCAGTTCTATTGTTAAGTGGTCCTTGAAATTAGATGAAACCAAAATTTAACATATCTAGAAAATGAAGGTTCACAACTAAGGTGGCTGACTCAGATTGTAATAAAAGCATCAAGTAACACAGGTCAATAAAGTCTTCTAAATAGAGCGTTAATGATACCCTTCTTACTGTGGGAACATACCTTTGTTGTATATACTTGCTGGTGTACCGGAGAAGAGCAAATTAACTCAATTTAACAAAGATATCAACATAAATGTGAGAAAGCACGGAAAAAATTATATTATTGATTAAATTATGACAATGATACAATGAGCTCTATATATATACAATGCATGTCTTACTCCTGATACATATGGGATTAGGGTTATTTACTACTATTTATACAATGAAACTAACAATCCCCCTCAAGCTGGTGCATATAAATCATATGTACCGAGCTTGTTACATATATAACTAATACGAGGACCAGTGAGGGACTTGGTGAAAATGTCAGCAAGCTGATTGTTCGACTTCACAAATTTTATAGCAATATCTCCTGAGAGTATCTTTTCTCTAACAAAGTGACAGTCAATCTTGATGTGTTTAGTTCTCTCATGGAACACTGGATTTGACGATATATGAAGAGCAGCTTGATCATCACACACAAGTCCCATTTGACTAATCTCACCAAATTTCAACTCCTTGAGCAACTGTTTGATCCAAATTAACTCACATGTGGCCATAGCCACTGCTCAATATTCTGCTTCTGCACTAGACCGAGAAACCACATTCTGTTTCTTGCTCTTCCAAGACACCAAATTTCTTCCTACTAAGACACAATATCCAAACGTAGAACGCCTATCAGAAGGTGATCCTACCCAATCAGCATCTGAGTATCCAACGATCTGCTCATGGCCTCGATCTTCAAACAATAAGCCTTTGTCTGAAGCTGATTTTATATACCGAAGAATGCGGACAACTGCATCCCAATGACTATCACATGGAGAATCCATAAACTGACTCACAACACTCACAGGAAAGGAAATGTCAGGTCTAGTCACTGTGAGGTAATTTAATTTACCAACCAACCGCCTATATCTTGCAGGAGCACTAAGAAGCTCCCCCTGTCCTGGCAGAAGTTTAGAATTCGGATCCATCAGAGTGTCTACAGGTCTACAACCTGTCATTCATGTCTCCTCAAGAATATCTAAGGCATACTTCCGTTGTGAGGTCACAATACCTGAGCTAGACTGAGCGACCTCAATACCCAGAAAATACTTTAATCTGCCCAGATCCTTAGTCTAAAAGTGTTGAAAGAGATGTTGCTTCAACTTACTAATACCATCCTGATCATTGCCGGTAATAACAATATCGTCAACATAAACTACCATATAAATACAGAGATTTGAAGCAGAATGTCGATAAAATACAGAGTGATCAGCTTCACTACGAGTCATGTCAAACTCCTGAATAAATATGCTGAACTTACCAAACCAGGCTCGAGGAGACTGCTTTAGACCATAGAGGGACTGACGCAACCGACATACAAGGCCACTAGACTCCCTCTGAGAAACAAAACCAGGTGGTTGTTCTATATAAACCTCATCCTCAAGGTCACCATGAAGAAAGCATTCTTAATGTCCAACTAATAGAGAGGCCAATGGCGAATAGCAGCCATGGATAGAAAAAGGCGGACTGATGCAATTTTAGCCACGGGAGAGAAAGTATCACTGTAATCGAGTCCAAATATCTGAGTATATCCTTTGGCAACAAGACGAGCCTTAAGTAGATCAACTTGGCCATCTGGACCAACTTTGACTGCATACACCCAACGACAACCAACAGTCAATTTACCTGATGGAAGAGGAACAAGCTCCCAAGTACCACTCGTATGTAAAGTAGACATCTCATCAATCATAGCCCGTCGCCATCCGGGATGAGACAGCTTCACTTGTAGACTTAGGAATGGAATAGAGGATAAAGATGACACAAATGCACAATGGGATGCTGAGAAAGGATGGTAACTTAAACCGATATAATGAGTATTAGGATTAACTATGGACAGTATACCTTTTCGTAGTGCAATCGGTTGATTAAGAGGAGACAAGTCCGCAGTATTAGCAGGGTCAGGTGCAGGACGTGAATCAGCTGGGCCCGATGCTGGGGGCAGATGACGAAGATCAGTCAGGAGTGGTGGAGCTGTAGAAGGTTGAACTCGACTAGGTGGTGGCACTGGAGCTATAGTTGGTGGAACTGGATTAGGTGGTGGCGCTGGAGCTATAGTCGGTGGAACTGGAGCTATAGTTGGTAGAACTGGACTCGATGGTGATACTGGAGCTATAGGTGGTGGAGTTGTAACTGGAACTGTAGGCGGTGGAGCTATAGAGGAAGATGAATGGGAGATAGGGACTGAATCTCCAAAAGAAGGAACAGGTAGCACCTCAGAAATATCTAAGTGATTAACTGGACCTGTGAAGTATGATTGGGTTTCAATGAAGGTAACATCAGCAGACATAAGAAATCACTGAAGGTCAGGAGAATAACATCAATATCCCTTTTGCGTTCTCGAGTAACCCAGAAATATGCACTTAAGAGCACGAGGAGCTAACTTATCTTTTCCTGGAGTAAGGTCATGAACAAAGCACGTACTCCCAAAGACACGGGGTGAAAGAGAGAATAAAGGTAAGTGGGAAAACAGGACAGAGAATGGAACTTGCTTTTCGATAGCTGAAGATGGCATACGATTAATAAGATAACAAGATGTAAGAACTGCATCCCCCAAAAACGCAGCGGAACATGAGATTGTATAAGTAGGGTACAAGCAGTTTCAATAAGATGTCTATTCTTTCTTTCAGCTACCCCATTTTGTTGGTGTTGGTCCAAGATCAGTTGAAGTTTTAAAGACTGACAAATGAACTCAGTGAAGGACCAGGTTCATCTTAGGAGACACAGTTGTTATGGCCCATACACGTGAGATGCACGTGAAGAAGATAAGTCCTTGGGGTCAAGCAGCAATATCTTGATGAATATCTTTTGAACTGATCGAAAAGATTGCATATAGGATAAGGAGTTGAAGTCTTCTTATGAAAAGAGAATTACATCCGGATCAAGAACATGGATTGGGAGTTAGAGTTGTTCTTGGACTCGAATTGATAAAGGATCCACAATTAGAGTTCTTATCAAACTCTGATTACTAACTCTATAAATATAACGATTCTTCTCTTTTATAGGTGATTGCACATAAGCTGAAGTTAAACCAAATTGAGAGCAAAAGAGCTAGGCGATTTTTGCAAGCAATTTGTGTGTGATACAAGTGTGCAAATGTGAAGCTACAAGAACTAAGTGTGAAGAACCAATTCCATTGTGTCTTTCTTTATTCCTAGTTCAATTGTAGTAGGTGTTTTAATATTGTACCTTTCAGCTTTCTTAGAAGCAATTGTATTAGGTGCATTATGTATTCAAGTTAGAGTTAACTTGAATGTGTCGCAACAGTTGAGGCTGTGTGCTACACTGGGATTAGAGTTAATCCTTAGGTTTAGAAAGAGTTTTGTAAATGTTGTTTTTAGCTCATTGAAGTTTAGTGGAAGTTTGGGAAAATCCTACTGAGTAGTAGGTCGTGGTTTTTTCACCTTTTAAGCTAGGTGTTTTCCACATAAAAATCTCTGTGTTCTTTATTTTTGTATTTTAATTCTGCAAACAGTAGAAGTTAGAACACCTAGAAGAACCAGGTTCTTCTAGTGCGAAAATTAGGTACCACACAAATCNTATCCTTGAAGAGGCTAACACCTTAGGAGAAGATCAAAATGAGTGCACCACCTGGGAACTGGGAAGGGTAATCCACTGCCAGACCTCCACTGTCCAATGGTTTGTACTACTCTTGGTAGAAGAACAGAATGAGAGATCATATCATAGGGAAAGACTATGAACTTTGGGATATAGTCACTGATAGTCCCCTAGCTACCACTAAGAAGAATGCAGAAGGAATTGATGTGCCAAAAATAAGGGCTGATTGTACTGCTGAGGATTTGAGGAAATGGGAGAAAAATGCTAAAGCCAAGAAGTGGCTAGTGTGTGGTCTAGGACCAGATGAGTACAGTAGGATCCAAAGCTGTACAACTGCCAAGGAGATATGGGATACTCTACAAGTGGCTCATGAAGGAACACCTCAAGTGAAAAGGTCAAGAGGAACTCTTCTGTACTCTCAATATGAGAATTTCACTATGAAGGAAGGAGAAATTATCCAGGAGATGTATACTAGATTCACCACTCTGACTAATGAGCTTAAATCTCTTGGAAGGACCATCCTTGAAGAAGACAAGGTTGAAAAGATTCTGACAAGAGTTCTGCCAGTCACTTGGGAAAGCAAGATCACTGCCATTCAAGAATCCAAGAATATTGCTACCCTCAGGCTGGATGAACTAATTGGGAACTTAACTACCTATGAAATGAGGAGATAAACAATGAAGATGGATACCTCCAAAAAGGAGAGAAGTTTAGCTCTCAGAATCACTGAAGGTGCAGATTTGGAAGATGATGAAGTAGCCATGATCACTAGGGATTTCAAGAAGTATCTGATGAGAGGAAAGGGTGCTTCAAGAAGTACAAACTTTAACAAAACGAGAGCTCCGGAGAAACAGACCAATGAAGGCTGCTACAAGTGTGGTAAGACTGACCACATGATCAAAAATTGTCCTCAATGGGAGATTGAGTGGAAGAAAGAAATAGCTGAAAGAAGGAACAGGAAGAAGAACAGGTTCAACCAAAGAGAAATAAAGGCTCAACTAAGGCTATGGTTGCTGTTGGGGAGAAATATCAGATGAGGACTCTGAAGATGAAACTCAGGAGGATCAAGCTCTAATGGCCATTGGAGAATCAGAGGATGAGCAAGAGGTAAGTATTCTTCATCTCAAAGACAAGATCAAATTCTTGTCTAAAGAAAGGCTAGCTGAACTCTTGACTGACTTCATTGATGAGTCTGAGATAATTAATAATGAGAAGGAAGTTCTATCTAGGGAATGTGTGATTTTAAAAGATAAATGTAAAAGTCTAGAGTCTAGGGCCAATGAGAGTGATAACAAAAATGCTGAGTTGAAGAACCAGGTTCTTGAACTTGACAATAGTGTCCTAGAACTTAGATCTGAAACTGAAACTAGGAACAGGAAAGAAGATAGCTGATCACACATATCTTACCCTAGAATAAAATTTAGGAAAAATGAATGATGAACTATATAAGAAAGATGAGTTCATCAAAATTTTAAAAGAAGATCTAGAAAAGGTAAAACATGAACTAGACAGAACTTGCAAGTGGAATAAAGCATCTGATGCTCTCTCTTGGTTGCAAGGGCATCATAGCAGTAACAAAAGAGGACTTGGCTATGGAACTCAATCTCCTAAATGGGATCTAAAAATCAAGTACCTCACTCTTCCTGAAAATAAGATCTACACACACTGTGGCAAGACTGGCCATTACAAATATGAATGCAATGCTAAAGAGAAGGCCAGTCAAAGGAACAAGTCTTTTGTTAAAGAAAAGAATAATTTTCCTGGATGGGCAAGAAGGAATTTAATCCATCCTATTGCCTATAGAAAAGGACCCAAACTAGTTTGGGTTCCTAGGACTAACCCCTGATTTCATTTTGTAGGTTCAAGTGAAAGGGAGGAGCCAAATATGGTATATAGATAGTGGCTGCTCAAAACACATGACTGGGGACAAGGACCAGTTCCTTTCACTTGAGGACTTAAAAGGAGGTAATGTCTCCTTTGGTAATGGAAAGAAAGGTGAGATCATTAGGGTTGGTAAGGTAGGCAGACTGATTCTTATTCCATAGAGAATGTCTACCTGATAGATGGTTTGAAATATAGCCTAATAAGTGTGTCACAACTGTGTGACTGAGGTAACCTTGTAGCTTTTACCTCCACCAAGTGATTTGTGATTAATCTTATCACTGACAAACTTGTTTTGCAAGGAAAGAGAGTTAACAATATTTACATTGTAGATTTGTCAACTCTCTCAGAAAATGAACTCACATTCTTAAGCGTGTTGGTTAATGATCCCCTCCTATGGCACAAAAGACTTGGTCATGCTAGTCTAAATCAGCTAAACAAATTAGTCTCCAAGGACTTGGTTGTAGGTTTACCTAATATCAAGTTCAAGGAAGACAAAGTTTGTGAGGCATGTGCAAGGAGGAAGCAGGTAAGGTCATCCTTTAAAACCAAGAAAATGGTGAGTACGTCCAAGACGTTGGAACTGGTTCATATGGATCTACGTGGTCCAATGAGAACCATGAGCAGAGGTGGAAAGAAATATGTAATGGTGCTAGTTGATGACTATTCCAGATTCACCTGGGTTTTATTTCTAACCTCTAAAGATGAAGCATTTGACATGTTCTCTACATTTGTTAGGAAAACTCAAAAATAATTAGGAAATCAACTTGCATCCATTAGGTCTGATCATGGAACTGAGTTTGAAACTCTAAGTTTGCTGAATTCTATGATGAAAATGTCATAGACCATAATTTCTCTGTCCCTAGGACTCCACAACAAAATGGTGTAGTTGAAAGGAAAAATAGAACTCTTTGAGGATATGGCCAAAACAATGTTATTATCTAGCAAATTACCTCACAGTTTCTGGGCAGAGGCTGTAAACACTGCATGCTGCATCATAAATAGATGCATGACCAGACCACTAGTAGATAAGACTCCCTATGAGTTACTTAAAGGGAGAAAACCTAACATATCCCATCTTAGGGCTTTTGGTTGCAAGTGCTATGTGCATAATAATGGAAAAGACTCTCTAGGAAATTTTGATTCCAGAAGTGATGAGGGAGTATTCTTGGGATATTCTTCATATAGTAAAGCTTATAAGGTTTATAATAAAAGAACATTGTGTGTAGAAGAGAGTGTACATGTAGTATTTGATGAAACTAACTTTCTTTCTGAGAGACAGGAACAGGAAGATGAAGGAATTGGACTAGTCAAAGATCTGGCTGAATCATCAGCTCAAGTCAAAGTGGCACCTGCAGAAGGAACAGGTGATGGAACAGGTTCATTCGTACAGGGCAATCTGACAGGGGGAAGAAATCAAAAGGGAACTGAAATAAATCCCTTAAAAGAACCTACTCATGAACCTGTTCCTCCTCAAATTGCCGAAACATCCAGCAGAAGCCAGTTGGTTGTAAAACCTCACAAGTATCAAAGTTCTCATCCCATTGAGAACAATCTTAATGATCCAACTTCTGGAGTCAAAACCAGATCACAATTAAAGAATATGTGTGCTTTTGATGCTTTCCTATCTATTATTGAACCTAAAAATATTTCTGAGGCCTTGCAGGATGAAGATTGGGTAAATGCAATGCAGGATGAGCTAAACCAGTTTGAAAAAAGTCAAGTTTGGCACCTAGTTCCTAGACCCAAGGACAGATCAGTCATTGGTACAAAATGGGTCTTTAGGAAAAACTTGATGAAGATGGAACTGTCACTAGGAACAAGGCAAGATTGGTAGTCCAAGGCTATAGCCAAGAGGAAGGAATAGACTATGATAAGACATTTGCTCCAGTTGCAAGATTAGAGGCAATCAGGCTTCTCATTGCCTTTGCAGCACATATGGAATTCACTCTCCATCAGATGGATGTCAAAAGTGCCTTCTTAAATGGTCGTCTCAAGGAGGAAGTGTTTGTGAAATAACCTCCAGGATTTGAAAGCAAGGAATGTCCTGAGCACGTGTACAAGCTGGACAAAGCACTATATAGGCTCAAACAGGCCCCAAGAGCTTAGTATGAACGACTATCGAAATTCCTACTGGAGTATGGGTACAAAAGAGGTAAAATTGACAGCACTTTGTTCCTAAGGGAAAAAGGTAAAGATCTTCTTGTTGTACAGATATATGTTGACGACATAATTTTTGGGGCCACTACTGAAAGGTTAAGCAAGGATTTTGAAAAATTAATGGGTAGTAAGTTTGAAATGAGTATGATGGGTGAACTAAATTTCTTCCTAGGCTTGCAGATCAAACAAAGTTCAAATGGAACCATGATTCATCAGTAGAAGTATACGAAAAAACTAATCAAGAAGTTTAAAATGGAAGACTCTAAAGAAATAGATACACCTATTGCGACTGCCACTAAATTAGATGTTGATGAACCTGGTTCATCAGTTGATCAAAAGTTGTATAGGGGTATGATTGGTTCACTCTTATATCTTACTGCCAGCAGACCTGATATTGTTTTCAATGTAGGAATTTGTGCTCGTTTTCAAGAAAATCCTAAAGAGTCTCACTTGAATGATGTCAAGAGGATATTGAGATATCTGAAGGGGACTACTGAATTGTGTCTATGGTACCCTAAAGGTAGTAATTTAGATCTAGTAGGTTATGTTGATGCTGACAATGCAGGTTTCCTAGTGGATAGAAAAAGCACCTCCGGTATGGCTCACTTTCTTGGTTCATGTCTTGTATCATGGGCTACCAAGAAACAAAATTCAGTAGCCCTATCTACTGCTGAAGCTGAGTATGTGGTTGCAGCTTCTTGTTGTGCTCAACTACTGTGGATCAAACAATAATTAGTAGAATTTGGTATAGAAGTGGGATGCATACCAATATTCTGTGATAACATTAGTGCTATAAGTATGACAAAGAACCATATTCATCATAAAAGGACCAAGCACATAGATGTTAGACACCACTTCTTAAGAGATAACTATGAGAAATGGTTAATCTCCATAAAATTTTGTGCTACTAATAAACAAATAGCTGACATCTTCACTAAAGCACTGAGTAGAGAAAACTTTGAAAGGAACACGTTGGAATTAGGGATGATTAAGATCACCTAAAAGTTCCAGTTCAGAATGCACAATGAAAAAAAATTAAAAAAAAAACAATTTTTTTTTGTTAGGAGTTCTTAATTCAATGTAAATATCTAGACTAATTCTTACTCAGTCTCATACTTTGATTAGTATACTCCTGTGATATGTGTTTATATGACTCACTGATCTCTTGCAAAGTTTTTCTATTCTGACATTTGAGGCATAATCAAGAGAAGTTCTACTTGAAGAACCTGGTTCATCAATATATGCTCATGAGAAAGTTCATGTATGGTTCTATACTTTACACAATTAGAAAAATAAAATTATCAATCATGAGCAGAAGTCCTTGTTACACCAAACGTCTAGAAAATTTTTATCCGTTGAGCGATTGAACCAGTTTCATTAAATTAGGAGTCTAACTATAACGGGTCTCTTCCCTAAAATCTAGCGATTTTCATTAATCACTTAGGAGAACGAAATTCTAACTTGATTAGACTCCTAATTGACCTCTGAAAAAGCTGTTATTAGTGCCCTAATCATGACCTCTCTTTAAATACCCACCAAATCACTCATAATCGTCACTTTAATTCTAAAATTTCTGATTATCTGCTTTCTTCTCCAAAAATCCCCAAAATTTCCAGAAATTCTCCGCCATGACTAATCCTCAAGACAATCCCGGAACTCCCCCACCAGTCTCTCCCATCACCTCATCTTCAACTCCTCCTAGTGAACCCCCAAAACCCAGATTTCATCGCCAGAAAATGTTAGCTAGAAAAATAGTTGCATCTAGTCCTTTGAGGAAAGTCTTGAACGAAAAATTACAGGCTAGTCAAAGGAAGGAAGTTACAACCAAAGAAAGCGACTCAAGCTCTGAATCTGAGAAATTTATCTCTGCCAGTGAAGGAGAAGAACCTGGGTCTTCTGACAATGACAAGAGTCAAGAAACCCCAAGAGAGGTAAACACTTGTTTATTGTTTTCTGATGTATTAGAAAGGGAGGATAATAGGTTCGTTCTGGTAGGGTCTATTAGGAATGTTGAAGGGGCTGAATCTAGTAAAATGAGAAAGAAAAAGAAAGACAAAGTTTTAGCTATATGTGGTAGTGAAGAAGAGGGAGGCATGAAGTCAGGGGGAAGTGGGTCAGGTGAAGCTGCTGAGGGACTGATAAATCTGAGTGAACAACCAGATGAACCTGGTTCATCTGCGGAGGAGACCTTAGCAGATATGCTAAAGAAGATTTAAACCAGTTATGATCCCAAGAAACGCAAGGCCTCCTCACAAAGGATCCATGTTGCGTCCAAACCAACCAAGAAGAGCAAAGTTTCATCACCTAAGTTCGCTGCACCTAGGGCTAGAGCCACAAGAATTAGGGTGAGGCAAAGCAAAGCAGAACTGCAAAAGGCACTAGAGGAGAGTAAGAAAAAGAAGAAAGAAAAGGGAGAAGCAAAAATGGTTGAAAGTTCTGAGGCTGTTGTGGTGTAAGAGGAAGAGGAAGAAATGGAACTGGTCCATCAAGAGAGAGGTACGACTATAGAAGTTCCCACTGCCAAATCAAAGAGAACCAAGTCTTCTGCAAAGAAGCTCTCCAAGTCTGTACCTGCTGAATCCTCTCTAGCTAAAAGAACTAGGTCAGCTGCAAAGGGAAAACAAGTACAAGTTGAGGAAGAAGAGGATGAAGAGTGGAGTGAAGAAGAAGGAGAAGAAGAGTTAGAACATGAACAAGATAGGTTTGCCAATTTTGGCAAAAGAAAAATTCTGAAGGGTAGATTTCTCAAAGACCTGGAGGAGCCAGGCATGGTAAGATTGTTGACTTCACTGGAGGCACAAGGATGGAAGGACATGGTCCTTCAGATGGATGAAACATTGGCCAGAAAAGAACTTGTTGAATTCATGGCAAATGGGACTGTGAAGAATGGGTTGGTAACCAGTATAGTAAAGAGGGTGAAGGTGAAATTTGATGCATCTGAGTTGGGCAGAATCCTGAACATTCCAAGTGAGGGCTATGATGATTACACAAGGCAAAGGTGGCCTTGTCTGGATGGTCTGCCTACTGAACTTCAAATTACTAGGAACTTCTGTGACACTAAAGATGCTAAGGAGGTGTCTGAAGCAAGGGTTGTTCAAAAGAGTGAGATGAGGCCAGATCATAAAGTGCTCTTTGAATTTGTGAACAAATGCATGCTGCCTAGACAGGAGAGGAGGCACACAGCAAACTACATGGACCTGGTCCTCATGCAGTGCTTGGTGGAAGGAAAGCATATCAACTGGCCTGCTTTTATTGTTAAGCTGCTAGACAGGGTGGTCAATGGTTCAAAGGCTCATGCCATCCCTTATGGGTTTATTCTGACAGCTGTGCTGGACAAGCTAAACGTTCCCTTGAAGAAATGGGAAATGGCTTCCAGCAAATAGCACTTTGGCATTATGACTCTTTAGGTCTGTGATTATCCTCTCAGTGTAGGCCCTGTTGAACCTGGTTCATCAGTAAAGACTCCAATGAGTAGCAAGGTTAGAGCTTTGGTTCAGGAGGTAGGGACAAGGATGCTGAGATTGCAAGGCTTCAAGCTCGAGTTGTTGAACTGGAAGAAGAGAGGAATGGTTAAGAGCTGAACTTGCAAGCGAAAAAGAAAAGAGTGAAGGAATGCTCCAAACTATGCTTAATCTGCTACAAACCCAACCCTCTAGCTCCTCAAAGCCTTAGGTTTCCTTGTCCTGCTTTAAACCAGTCTAGAAAACCCCCCCAGTGACCCGGATTAGGGATTTTTCTTCTTTTTGCTCATGGTTGATAGTTTTAATTCTTTCTTTTTGTGGACTGTTATGTAGAACCAATGCTTATCAATGACAATGTGCATTTCTCTTGCTTTATGTTAATTCTGATCTTTCTAGTTATTTTTGTCAAGTTGATTTTTGATTAACTAAAGCATGCTTTCACTTGCAGTTCCCCCAGTGGCCATAAGTACTAATTAATATACTGGGATTCACATTATTTATGTAAATTTTTTATGATGCCAAAAGGGGGAAGATATTGTGCTTTAAAAGAAATTGTGTCTATTTTCTTAACAGTGATGTTTATGACCTAATTAAATTTGGCCCTTAATGATAAGTAAATTTTTCGAGTGATGATATTTTAGCTGAGTTCCACAAGTTCTATAATCAGTAAAAGCACAGAGTTTGTCGTCATCAAAAAGGGGAAATTTGTCCAAGATCAGTTGAAGTTTTGAAGACTGACAAACGAACTCAGTGAAGGACCAGGTTCATCTTAGGAGACACAGTTGTTATGGCCCATACACGTGAGATGCACGTGAAGAAGATAAGTCCTTGGGGTCAAGCAGCAATATCTTGATGAATATCTCCTTAACTGATCGAAAAGATTGCATATAGGATAAGGAGTTGAAGTCTCCTTATGAAAAGAGAATTACATCCGTATCAAGAACATGGGTTGGGAGTTAGAGTTGTTCTTGGACTCGAATTGATAAAGGATCCACAATTCTAGTTCTTATCAAACTCTGATTACTAACTATATAAATATAACGATTGTTCTCTTTTATAGGTGATTGCACATAAGCTGAAGTTAAACAACATTGAGAGCAAAAGAGCTAGGCGGTTTTTGCAAGCAATTTGTGTGTGATAGAAGTGTGCAAATCTGAAGCTACAAGAACTAAGTGTGAAGAACCAATTCCATTGTGTCTTTCTTTATTCCTAGTTCAATTGTAGTAGGTGTTTTAATATTGTACCTTTCAGCTTTCTTAGAAGCAATTGTATTAGGTGCATTTTGTATTCAAGTTAGAGTTAACTTGAAAGTGTCGCAACAGTTGAGGATGTGTGCTACACTGGGATTAGAGTTAATCCTTAGGTTTACAAAGAGTTTTGTAAATGCTGTTTTTGGCTCATTGAAGTTTAGTGGAAGTTTGGGAAAATCCTACTGAGTAGTGGGTCGTGGTTTTTTCACCTTTTGAGCCAGGTGTTTTCCACGTAAAAATCTCTGTGTTCTTTATTTCTGTATTTTAATTCCGCAAACAGTAGAAGTTAGAACACATAGAAGAACCAGGTTCTTCTAGTGCGAAAATTAGGTACCACATAAATCACCCCCTCCCCCTCTTGCGTGGTATTGACGTTTAGAACATCAGTTGGGATGTGTACGGACAAGATGTTTGATGAATAATCCCATGGGAGTTCATAAATTGTGAAAATGGGGAAGACAAATACTCTAGGGCATTATCACTGCGAAATGTGCGGATAAAAAACCTAAATTGATTTTGAATTTCGGCATGGAAGGTCTGGAAAATAGAAAACAACTCAGATCGATTTTTCATCAAAAATATCCAAAGTGCACCTGGAATAATCATCAATGAAACTGACAAAGTAGCGGAATCCTACGGTAGAGATAACCCGACTAGGACCCCAAACATCTGAATGGACTAAAGTAAAAGGTGACTCTGCTCGATTGTCAAGATACCACAGGAAATTGTAGTGGGTATGCTTACCAAGCTGACACGACTCACACTCTAGAGTGTGAGATAAGCCAGGTACCATTTTCTGAAGTTTTGACAAACTGGGATGTCCTAACCGTTTGTGTAATAAATTTGGTGAATCAGTAACGGGAGAAGTTATTAAAGGAAGACAAGATGAGAGTCCATGTGATTTTGCAAGGATAAGGTAATAAAGTCCATCTGATTCACGTCCGGTACCAATGATCCGCCCTTTACTGCATTCTTGTATAAAAATAAGGTCATCAAAAATAAAACAGCAGATTTAAGTGATATGGCTAAGCGACTAACAACTATGAGATTAAAAGGACTACTAGAAACATAAAGAACTGAGTCTAAAGGTAAGGAAGGAAGTGGACTTGCTTGACCTATTGCAGTTGCCATGGCTTGAGACCCATTGGCCATGGTGACTATTGGAAGAGATTGAGAATATGAGATACTAGTGAAAAGAGATTTGTTACCAGAAATATGATCAGATGTACCTGAATCAATGACCCAAGACTCAGAAGGTGAAGATTGGGAGACACCAGTCATGCTACTATTTGTTGGAACAACGCAGATTAATCCTGAAGATGTTTGTTTACCTGCTTTGTACTGAAGGAACTCAATATAATCCCGTAAAGAAACATCTGGATTGGATTTATTGCATTTAATCCAACGGATTGTGAGTTAAAGGCTCCAGGTACGAATTTCATTATAATATCGTGCCGGAAAAAGCAGGAAATTGCTGGGGATCACTGTTCACGCCGGAAAAATCATTGTAGCTCGCCGGAAAATTCCAAAGTTGTCGGGATCTGTCGGAAATAGTACCAATGGATTCGGAATTGCAAGGAGATGAAGCTGTTTTGAAGAAACTTTTTCAAAATCTGACCGGAAGGGGTCTCACGCGCCGGCGCGTGGGACATACGCGCCGCCGCCGACAGAGCTTCGACAGGCGCGTGACGGCGCGTAGCTTGCTATTTTTCGATGATTTTTTTCTGGGGTTTGGTCGGATCTCTCTTGGGAACCTTGTGGTGGTGTTGGATTTTGCACAACACTGATAATTAGTGACTTTGACGCAATTAGTCACTTAGGTCACCGGAAAATTGCACGGTGACTGGGTTCTTTCTTCCCGGATATCGCTGGAATGACGCACAACGATAAATTTCTTACGGTTGCTCTGACACCATGTGAGAAAGAACGGGAGAAATTATATTATTGATTAAATTATGACAATAATACAATGAGCCCTATATATATACAATACATGTCCTACTCCTAATACATATGAGATTAGGGTTATTTATTACTATTTATACAATGAAACTAACAACAAAGTTTTTCATAATTTAAAGAAAAATTGTTGTTTGTTGCATACAATAATTGCGTACAATTGGAAGTTGGTTTCGTATGGCTTACCGGATTGTTCATAGGTCCCCCCCCCCCCCCCCCCC
>MU735705.1:31742-57087 GCA_026770625.1 Nicotiana glauca
CTCAAGAATCTCTCCTCCCTCTCTCTTATTTTGTTCAGAGAATGTGTAAAAATGAGGGGTTAGGGCATTATATTAGAAAGGGGATCGGGTTTTAAAATTAGAAAATAGAAGCCCAGGGTAAAATCTGCGGTCGCATCTGCGATCGCAGAGTAAATATGCGGTCCGCATAATGGACCGCAGAATTGCTCCTCAAAAACCAAATGTTCTGACACGATCTGCGACAAGAATGCGGTCCGCATTCATGTTCTGCGGTCGCATAATGCGCCGCAGAATTGACCGCATTTTAACTTCAATTTTTTGACAAATCTTTTGTTACACTCTGCGGTAGGAATGCGGTCCACATAGCTTATCTGCGACCGCATTCTTGACCGCAGAAATGACAATTTTCTGGAAAAATTTATTCTTTTTATTTTTAAAGCTTAGATCACCACCGAGGGTCCGAACCGCGGTGAGCTACTAGTTTTTAAGCACAAAATTTTACGGGGCCTTACAGTTACAGAACTAAACATGGCTGCTGCTGCTAAGAGTCAAGATTGGTGGTTGGATTTGGGTGTCACCGTTCATGTCTGTTATGAGAAGAATATGTTCAAGACTTATGCAGAAGTGAAAGAACCCGAGAAGGTTCTCATGGGAAATCATATGACTGTAGATGTTGCAGGAAAAGGAAGTGTTGAGATCAATTTCACTTCTGGGCAGAAGCTAACATTGCTAAATGTGTGTCATGTTCCCGACATGAAAAAGAACTTGATGTCTGCTAGTTTGCTGTCTCAGAGAAGCTTCAAGACAATCATAGAATCTAATAATGTAATAATATCTAAGAATGTTTTATTTGTTGGAAAGGGCTACACTTGTGATGGCATGTTCAAACTTAGTATTAATGCAATAAACTTTGTTTCTACTTATATTGTTGTGTCCAATTCTTATTTATGGCATGCTAGATTAGGACATTTAAATTTTGGTTCATTAAATTATATTTTCAAAAATGGATATATTTCGTGCAAGCATGATAATATGGAAAAATGTGAAATATGTATACAAGCAAAAATGACTAAGAAACCTTTTCGTAAAATCGAAAGATTTAGTGAATTGTTACGCTTAGTACATTCTGATATATGTGAACTAAATGGAAAGTTAACCAGAGGAGGCAAGAGATATTTTATTACTTTTATATATGATTATTCTAGACTCACATATGTTTACTTGCTTAGAACAAAAGATGAAGCATTTCAGAAGTTTAAAGAATATAAATCTGTTGTGAAAAATCAAAAGAATACTAAGATTAAGATTCTTCGTAGTGATAGAGGTGGAGAATATTTTTTCTCTGAATTTAATAAGTTTTGTGAAGAGAATAGTTTGATACATCAAATAAGTGCTCCTTATACACAACAAAATGGTTTGGCTGAAAGATAAGATAGAACTTTAGTTGATATGATTAATGCTATATTAATGAATGCACATTTACCACATAATTTATGGGGTAAAGCACTTTTAACAGCTTGTCACATATTAAATATGGTGCTTTCAAAAAGCTTACATGTTTCACCATATGAACTTTGGAATAATAGAAAACCTAATTTAGATTATTGTAAAGTGTGGGGGTGTATATCATTCTATAGAGTTCATGATCACCAAAGAACAAAATTAGGTCCTAGAGGAATTAAAAGTATTTTTATTGGATATGCTCAAAATTCTAAGGCATATAAATTGTTGGATCTAGAATCTAATGTTATAATAGAATCTATTCATGTTGGATTTATTGAAAATAAATTTTTAGATAACTCTGTTGATAATGAAATGACTGAATCAAATGAAAGTGATAATAATGCATATAGATTGTCACATTCCGAAATTACTACAAGTAAAAATCAAAGTGACAATATACAAATAGAACTAAGAAAGAGTCAAAGAATAAGGAAAGAAAAATATCTTGGTTCTGATTTTATCTCTTCACAGTCCTTAGTCTTTCTTGTAGAAGGAGATAAAAAAAATGTTTGTAATCAAATTCCTATCTTGTTAAATGTTGAAGAAGATCCGAAGACATTTTAAGAAGCTGTGGCTTATCGAGATGCTGCCTTCTGGAAAGAGGCTATTAATGATGAAATGGATTCAATAATATCCAACAATACTTGGATTTTCGTTGATCTTCCAAATGGATCAAAACCCATAGATTGTAAATGGGACTTTCGAAGGAAATATAATACAGACGGTTCTATCCAAACCTTCAAAGCAAGATTAGTAGCAAAGGGTTTCACTCAAAAAGAAGGCATAGACTATTTTGATACTTATGCTCCTGTAGCTAGCAAGAATAATGTCCATTAGAGTACTTTTATTATTGTCTTCTATATATGACTTGTATGTGCATCATGGATGTTAAAACGGCCTTTTTAAACGGAAACCTTAGTGAAGAGATTTATATGCAACGACCTGAAGGTTTTGTTCTTCCAGGAAATGAGAAGAAAGTATGTAAATCGATAAAGTCTCTCTATGGTTTGAAACAAGCACCTAAACAATGGCATGAAAGGTTTGATAGTGTTGTACTTTCAAATGGATTCATACATAATCATGCTGACAAATGTATCTACTCCAAGTTAACAAAAGAATACAGAGTTACCATTTGTCTATATGTTGATAACATGCTAATTTTTGGTACAAATATGCTTGGTATTACTGAAACCTAAAAGTATCTAACTTCAGTTTTTAAGATGAAAGACTTAAATGGAGTAGATACTATTCTAGGCATAAAGGTGAAAAGAGAAAACAAAAGAATGACTTTATCACAATCACATTATATTGATAAGATCCTTGCTAAGTTCATTCATTTAGGCATAAAGGAGTTTAATACTCCTTATGACTCCAGTATCAAGCTAACTGAAAATACTGGACGAGCAATAGCCCAATTAGAGTATGTAAATGCAATAGGTAATTGTTGACAATCAATTTTGTCCATCCTTTCTTCCAATTAATTTCCTTAAGCTTCTAAGTTAATAATACATCAAATACTTTATTTTTCAATATTATTTTCTACTACTATTATTGGAGTTAGTACTAGTATTACTATATATTATTATGACTACTAATTACTATTATTATTATTATTATTATTATTATTATTATTATTATTATTATTATTATTACTAGTACTAGTACTGTTATTGTTATCAATTTTATTATTATCATCTTTAATATTGCTACTACTATTATATTTTTTTATATAATTATTAATATTTAGTTAATATACTAAAATATGACTAAAAGAATTTAGTTAGAAGCCCAACGAAATAGGAGTAAGAAAAGAAATGAGAATTTTTCAAAAAGCACCATCTTTTAGTCCTAATTAGCAATAAATAGAAACCCTTTCCTATATTACGTCATATAGATATCTTTTACTATTTTCTACAATGTATATAATGTATTTAATGTATTGTATTTAAGAATACAACAGAAAATAACGGCGCACAAACAGGAATTCCAGTTAAACTGGATATGTATTTACATGTATTCAACTGTATTTAGCGCAAATTATGTAACGTATCTACGAAATATATGAGACGTTGAAGAAGTTAAAAATGGAAGGAAATCAAATCAATTTTGATTTTCCTAATTTTAGTTAACAAACTTAAAGATACAATATCAATATGTATTCTTCTCTAAATTAGAATCGCAGAAACGTGAAGGAGAAAAAACAGAGGAAGAGGATTTCATACTGTGCGATTTGCTTTTTCTTCTATCGATTGACACAAATTCTATATACCCGAATACATGTAATTAAATACATCTGAATACAGCTGTAATTAAAACAGTTAAAAGTGATTGGAAATACTTATGTAAACCTATTCAAAAAAAAGTTGACTTACAAATGCATACAAAAATTAGAAAAATACACTATAATACATTTGAATACAAATTAGTTCATCTGATTGAAAAAGTTGAATTAAACTGACATTTGATGAATACAGCTCATTCAATCGTTTAATGAAGTTGAATACAAGTTATGAATAGAGTTGAGTATAGGTTACTAATATACTTCAATTCAATTCACTGTAGCTAAATACAGATGAAATCAAAGAACCATACATCTGAATACAGCAGTATACATCTGAAAATGGCTTGAGGATTTGGTGTGAAAATGGCGGAAATTTGTTCTGTTAATGGCGGAGAAGGGTTAGAAGGTGTATGAAAAGAGTGTTTGTGGGAGAAGATGGAAAACTGTATTGAAGAAGAAAGAGAAAAGATGATGAGCGGGAGATATACGATAATTGGGTGAGAGAAAAATAAAATAATGAGAGAGAAAAATATTTTGTAGCATATATTAAGGCTTAATTATAGGATGGTATTAAATTTAAATTTTTTGCTATAAACTAAAAAAGGTATTTATATAATGTAAAATTTTAAAATGGTATTTATATATTATAAATAGGGTACTAACCTATTCTATAGGTGGTAAAATTTCCAAAAGGAATCCAACAAAGTTTAAAAGGCCAAAATTACAACCTAACTATTCTGCCCAAGCCACATTTCAATCAGCATACATTGGTAAACCATTAATATGGCCCAATTCCACCACCAACCAATCTCAGCAGCCTAATCTCATTTGCAGCCCAAGACCTAAAACAACTAGAGTTCCCACAATCTCATCTCATACGTTGCCTTCCCTCTTTCCCTTTCTACTGTAATTCCAGCTTCCTTCTCATCCATGGCAGAAACTGGCCTCGCCAATTTCGAGTAAGTTATTTGTCTCTCTCTCTCTCTCATCTGCAACAAGAGGCCAAAATATTTTTGAAGTTTCTGACCTTTGTCCAGAGTTAATCCCTGGCGTAAAAATTTTCTCTTTAGAATCCAAACGGCTCTTTTGAAATTCAAACGGCTAATTCGTTCTTCATATCCCGCCCTAGAATCACTTCTCAAGGAGACCTAACCTTTCTCTATAAATACTCTCTTTGGATCTCGGCCGAAGGGGAGGTGGAAGAGAACAAGAAACCACACTTTACATTGTCGAAAATACTAAGTCTAGGTGGTAGCCGCCGCTCGAACACTACTGTAAACACCACTATTTTTCTTACTCTTATCACTCTTCTCGTCCCTTAGAAACTTTGATAAAGAACTTTCAAACTTTATTTTACTGTCTCGACGTACTTTAGCGGCGATAGAGGTGTTCGAATTTCTTTGGCTCGGGGTTTGGATCTGTTCATAACGAGAGAGTAGATTCGAAGGTCGACGCCCTGTTCACTGCCCTGCAAACGGTCAGTCCCTTCTCAACTCTAATCTATTTATTTTCCTCTTGTTGTTAATGAATATGAGTTACTCTTCTGGTTATAAGTCATTATTTAGTGTCTAGTTGTTTACCTTTTAGATTTCTTTTGTTTATGTCAAATCTGTTGCAAAACTTGATAATATATTATAGACTAGAGATTGTCTTTAGTCTATCTCAAAATTTAGAATTGTGATTTATATTTGTTAAAGGGATATCATGATTTTAGGCTCTCTGTACTAGAACCGATGTTTTATGTATTTTTCTTAATCATGTGAAGGTCTCTCACAAATTTTGATAGAAATCATATTCTAAGCTCTTTTCTTATCCGGGTATAGGAGTATTGACTTAGGTGCTATTTGTGATACTAGAAATCATGCTTTATGTATTTCTTTAGTCATGTAAAGATCTGTTATAAAATTTTATAGTTTGTTATACTCTAAAGATCACATTTAGGTTTCCTTAAAAGTTAGAATTATGACTAAGTTATGGCCATTTTATTTACTTCTACGAGTTGAAAGGCCATATCTTATTTGTAATGCTTTTTATCTAGTCTCTGGAATCCAAGGCCTAAGATGTACTTTCTATAGAGGGCATGATGCTAGGTTCACTCTTTTGTATAAATCGTGTTCATATGTGTTTAGCTTCTTTTATTTGACCTTGATAAACCTAGGAAGCATAATTCCAGTTTTAATATATTGTTTCACTTATGTAGTCATTGACATAATTTCTTTTCTGTGTAAAAGTTATCATGTCTGCTCCAATCCTTTCTTGTAAGATGACGAATTATACTACTAAGTTTTGAAATACCTCAAATTGAAGCAGATAGTTAGTTAACTTGATTCTCTATGATAAAACACTAATTCCAAGCTTACAAGTTCCTTTTTATGAATATTGACACACTTTTGCTACTGTCAAATCTTCTAAAACAACATGTCTTTACCTACTCACATTTAAATTAACTGTTATGTGTTTCCTATAGAGTGACTTTAAGACTTTATGTTGATATTGAATAAGAATGTTTACTTTTGAAAAAGAAGTGAGAATTCTTCTAAAGAATTTCATGCTATTAACTTATAAAACTAGTTGCTTCTCTTACGTTCCTGGTTAGAGTAACATAAGCAGGTATTTTCCAGCATTAGGATTTCAAGTTGTGTGTTCTTTTTCTGCTTATTCTTTCTTCATCACTTTCCGTATTTTGTTTATGCTTCTACCTCTACCTACTCCTAATTCTTTCTTTCTTTCTTTCTTTTTTGCATGATACACCGGAGCCAAAGAATCTCACTTTGAGACTCATCGATGTCGTGGCACCGTGGGGGGACCGCATTACCTGTTGCATTCTAATGTTGAAACTCAGAGCCAAAACCAAAAAGAAATCGTCCCTTGGGATGTTGACGGGGAATACTCGTTATTCTAGCTTGACCTTTATTTTACTAGTTCCTTCTTTGATCTTCACAGTGATAATGTCTTCTTACCAAACGAATGAAGTCTGCTTTAGTTGTGTATGTTAACATTGGTTTTCACCAAGTTACTCTAGCTAATGAGGGAATACTTATTTCACTATATAGGATACATCCCCTAGATATGAAGATTTTAAAACCAATGGCTTAACAACTTTTCCTACCTATTCTACTGTTTAGCTTATCTAATTACCATGCATTTCACAATGTTAGGATAACAGAGGAATATTTAATTTCTGGTATAAGTATTTGCTGAATTAAGTCAAAACGTCGTAAATTTTGGACAACTTGTTAAACAATGATGTCTACAAAACCTGAGTTCTTCATTTATCACATTAGTTTTACTTAGTTCCTTAATCTAGTTGTATTGCAGAAGTGAATTTTCTTCCCCAAAATAAGACATCTTTGGCCTCAATTCATTTGTTGTGAAGTAACTTCCACTTTAAAAGAAACATTTAGATTTTTGTCGTTTTAATGTCTTCAAAACGTGCTTTCAAAATTAGCTCTCTTTCATGACATGCTTTTTTTTTCAAATCAAAGTTACTACAATTTTTAATCTCATTATTCATTTTTTATATTACAATAATTAGCCTTAGTTAAATTTAGTCTGGTTGGTTAACTATTTTAATATGGATCTTAAAGGGTGCCTTGAAAATCTTCCCTTTAGATTAATGGAACACTTACCTAGAATCTTTAGGTTAAGCAGATCATATATAGAGTTTTATTTTATTAATTTAATCACTTTAGGTGTTCTAATTCACCATAAAATAATTAGGTGGCGACTCTTTAACTCTAATAAAACTCAGAATCGCCTATATGTTGTACCTTAATTTAACAAGTATAAAATGGGGTATAACAGTAATATAATTTATGCAATGCATTGTACAAGACCTGATATATCATTTGCTATTTGTAAACTTTCAAGGTTTACTAGTAATCCGAGTAATGATCATTGGAAAGCAATAACTAGAATACTTGGATATTTAAAATATACAAAATATTTGGGCATTTGCTATATTGGTTTTTGTCACGACCCCAGTTCACCCTCCATGAACTTATCGTGATGGCACCTAGTTCCTACAACTAGGTAAGCCTAACAATGCGGAAATTTAGCAACTTAACTTGCGAAATAGATACTTAAAGCTAAACATATTTAAATGGCAACTGCATATAAGGCTGCTAGGCCTATACAACCTAAAAGAAATGCGGAAGTCTACAATTCAATCCCAAAACCCGGAAACTCATGGGAACTACAGGCTAACAGAAACATAGTACACTGCTCTAACTCCAGAATGTCTAGACAACTGGGAGAAAAGGGATTAACTAAATACTAAAGCTGGAACAGAATAGAGACTCCTGGTCTGCGGACGCGGCAGATATACCTCGAAGTCTCCGCGTATCTCCTCGCCTCAAGGATAGTGCGCATGAGTAGAGGTACCTGGATAATCTGCACATGAAAAACATGCGCAGGAAGGACATGAGTACACCACAACGGTACTCAGTAAGTGTCAAGCCTAACCTCGGTTGGGTAGTGACGAGGAAGGTCAGGGCCCTACTGAGGCAAAATATGATAATAATAATTAACAGTATGAAAGTCTGACAGAAATAATGAGTACGGTAGTGAGATAAGGCAGGTCAACAAGGAAAAATCAAACACAAAAGAGCAGAGTAAACACAGAGTAAATACAACTCAATATCAATGATAACAATGAGGGTCTCCCAGGATACCGTCCTGTAGCCCTTTTCTCAACTGTCCAGTGGATCTCCCGGGATACCGTTCCGTAGTCCAACTCATGTACCAAATTCGAAGGATCTTCCGGGATACCATCCCGTAGTCCAACCATCAACATGCAGGGGGTCTATCGGGAATCGAACTTGCAGTCCCAATGTAAAAGTGGAGGGGAAGATCTATCGGGAATCTAACCCGCAGTCCCAAAGTAAATATGTCGGGGGATCTATCGGGAATCGAACCCGCAGTCCCAAAGTAAATATGCAGAGGGATCTATCGGAAATCGAACCCGCAGTCCCAAAGTAAATTTGCAGGGGGATCTATCGGGAATCGAACCCGCAGTCCCAAAGTAAATACGCAATCACAACCAGAAGATACACAGGAATGAAGTACAAGACAAGCAACAGGGAGTACTAGCCTAGCATGTTTCACGTAGTACAGTCAAGACAACTTAGGCAATTAGGCAAGTTAAATCAACTAATCATGCTTTCCTAATCTAGCACAAGTTATAATTATAAGTAGAACGAAACAAATATGAAAGAAACTCAATATCAATATCTTAAGTAAAAACCGGATTTTCAACAATTGGCTCAAGTACGCGCTCGTCACCTCACGTACGAGGCACTTCAAATACCAAATAACAATTCCTAAGGGGAAAGGTCCCCAACACAAGGTTAGACAAGACATTTACCTCGAACCGGCTCAATATCAATAGAAATCACGCCTTTGCCACGAGTATCCGACTCCAAATGGCCCAAATCTATTCAACTCAATTGCATATCATAAATAATATTGCAAACAACTGATTCCACTATTAAATTTAAAGCTAGGGCGCGAAAATAGGTAAAATGACAAAAATGTCCCTCCAACCAACGTCTCGAAATCAAAATATTTTTACATTTTCAGAACCCTCGCACTCTCACGAGTCTAACCATATAAAACTCTCCCAAATCAGAGGTCAAATGCCCCCTCAAAACCCCAAAGTTTGGTCTATAAACTTTTACCCCAAATTACCAAGTTTTTGCTCCTAAATTCGAATTCAAAAGATGTATTTAGCTATATAATGATGAAATATAATGAAAAGGGATCTAAGAAACGTTACCCAATGATTTTCTCTTCAAAACCCACTAAAATCGCCTTCTCCCGTGATCTCAATCAATTTTCAACTTATGAAATTAAACCCTCGAAATTTCCTATTTCTGCCCAGACATTTCCGCTTCTGCGGACAAGGGACCGCTTCTGCTGTCCCGCTTAAGCGGCGAAATAACTACTTCTGTGGTTTCTCATTAAAAGGGGGGAATTCCGCTTTTGCGGACACATGACCGCTCCAGCGGTTCCGCTTCTGCGGAAAGCTGATCGCTTCTGCGGTCTCTGAGGGGAAGCCAAAAATCGCTTCTGCGATGAGGAAGCCGCTTCTGCGGCTCCGCTTCTGTGGTTCCCAAACCGCAGAAGAGAAAATACCAGAAGGGAAAAGATACCAGCTGCAACAAACTTAGAAAATTTCCCCGATAACTACCCGAAATCATCCCGAGGCCCCCGGGACCTCAACCAAAAGCACTAATACCACCTAATACCTTATTCGAACTTGCACCAATCCTTAAAACACCTCAAACAACACCGTAAACCCGATTAAATCAAGGATTCAAGCCTAAGAACTTCAAATTCTATCAAAATACGCTTTCGATCAAAAACCTAACCAATTCTCGTCCGAATGACCTGAAATTTTGCACACACATCCCAAATGGCATGACAGAGCTACAACAACTTCCGAAATTCAAATCCGACCCTCGGATCAAAAACTCACTATCAGACCGGAAACTCAAAAATTCCAACTTCGGCATTACAAGCCTAAAAGAGCTACGAACCTCCAAAATCCATTCTGAGCACTCTCCCAACCCCGAAATCACCTAATGGAGCTAAAGGAACTGTCGTATTTCCATTTCGAGGTCGTCTTCAGACTATTCCGAATACGGACCATTTTTCAACTCTTAAGCTCTCATTTAGGAACTAAGTGTCCCAAAACACTCCGAATCCTAACACCGAACGTCCTGACAAACCAAAATAGCATAAATGAACTTAGGGGAAGCAGTAAATGGGGAATCGGGGCGTGAATTCCAAAAATGACCGGCCGGGTCGTTACATCCTCCTACACTTAAAGATTCGTTCGTCCTCGAACGAGCATAAAGAATATACTTGAAGTAGTGAAAAGATGAGGGTACTGGCTGCGCATATCCTGCTCGGTCTACCAAGTCGCCTCCTCGGCCGGCTGACCCCTCCACTGGACCTTCACTGAAGTGATGTTCTTCGACCTCAACTTCCTGATTTACCTGTCCAAAATAGCCACTGGCTCCTCAACATAGGATAGATCCTTGTCCAACTAGATTGAACTGAAATCCAACACGTGCGACGGATCTCCGTGATATCTCCGGAGCATCGAAACATGAAATATCGGATGGACTCCGGTTAGGCTGGGAGGTAAGTCAAGCTCATATGCAACCTCCTCGACTCGCCTCAAGATCTCAAAAGGGACAATAAACCTCGGGCTCATCTTTCCTTTCTTCCCAAACCTCATGACGCCCTTCATAGGCGAGACCCGAAGCAGAACCCGCTCACCTACCATATATGCAACATCACGAACCTTCTTGTCCGTGTAAACTCTTTTGTCTGGACTGGGCTGCACGGAGTCTATCCTGAATCACCTTAACCTTCTCCATTGCATCCTGAACCATCTCGATGCCTAATAGCCTGGCCCCACCCGGCTCAAAATAACCCACCGAAGATCTACATCTCCTACCATATAAAGCCTCATACGACACCATCTGAATGCTGAACTGATAACTGTTGTTACGAGTAAACTCCGCCAAATGGCAAGAAATAATCCCAAGACCCTCCAAACTCAATCACACATGCACGAAGCATATCCTCAAGAATCTGAATAGTGCGCTCGGACTGCCCGTCCGTCTGGGGTGAAATGCCGTGCTCGACTCCACCCTAGTGCCTAACTCCTGCTGCACAGCTCTCCAGAACCGCGATGTAAACTGAGTGCCTCTGTCTGAGATGATAGAAACTGGAATACCATGTAAACAGACGATCTCCCTGATATAAATCACCGTCTACCGCTCCGATGAATAAGTGGTACACACAGGAATGAAATGAGCGGACATGGTCAGTCGATACACAATGACCCAAATAGAATCAAATTTCTTCACGGTCCGTGGGAGTCCAGATACGAAGTCCATGGTGATACGCTCCCACTTCCACTATGGGATCTCTACCTGCTGGAGCAAACCACCCGGACGTTGGTGCTCATACTTCACCTGCTGGCAGTTGAGGCATCTAGACACGTAGTCAACTATATCCTTCTTCATCCGCCTCCACCAATAGTGCTTCCTCAGGTCCTGATACATCTTCGCGGCACCTGGATGGATGGAATACCGCGAACTATGGGCCTCTGCTAGAATTAACTCTTGAAGACCATCAACATTGGGCACATAAATCTGGCCCTGCATCCTCAATACCCCATCATCTCCGATAGCCACATCTCTGGCATCACCACACTGAACCCTGTCCTTGAGGACAAGCAAATTAGGGTCATCATACTGCCGCTCCCTGATATGATCAATAGGGAAGACCGAGAAATCATACAGTCTAGAACCCAACTGGGCTCCAAAAGGTCCAATATCACGAACTGCCTGGCTAAAGCCTGAACATCCATCGCCATATGTCTCTCTGAGGCTGGTAGATATGCCAAACTCTCCAAACTCTCCGCCCGGCGACTCAAGGCATCGACAACCACATTGGCCTTGCTCGAGTGATAAAGAATAGTAATATCATAATCCTTTAACAACTCTAACCATCTCCTTTGATGCATATTAAGGTCCTTCTGCTTAAGCAAGTGCTGCAAACTCCGATGGTCGGTATAGATCTCACAAGGCACCCCGTACAAGTAATGACGCCAGATCTTCAAGGCGTGAACAATAGCAGCTAACTCAAGATCGTGGACAGGGTAGTTCTTTTCATGCACCTTCAATTGTCTGGACGCGTAGGCAATCACCCTACTGTCCTGCATCAACATCGCTCCAAGTCTAACCCGTGAGGCATCACAATAAACTGTATAAGATCCTGAACCGGTAGGCAGCATCAAGATTGGGGCTGAAGTCAAAGCTGTCTTGAGCTTTTGAAAGCTCGCCTCACACTCCTCTGTCCACTGAAAGGGGGCACCCTTCTGAGTCAATCTAGTCATAGGGGTTGTGATCGACGAAAACCCCTCCACAAAGCGACGGTAATAACCTACCAATATAAGGAAACTCCGAATCTCAGTAGCTGAGGAGGGCCTGGGCCAACTCTGCACGGCCTCCACCTTCTTCGGATCCACTCGAATGCCCTCCCTCGATACCACGGGGCCTAGGAATGCCACATAACTCAACCGAATCTCACATTTGGAGAACTTTGCATATAATTTCTTCTCTCTCAGGGTATGAAGCACTGTCCTCAGGTGCTGCTCGTGATCTTCCCGACTCTAGAAATATACCAGAATATCATCAATAAAAATAATCACGAATTTAAGATATGGCCTGAATACATTGTGCATCAAATGTATAAGAGTTGTTGGGGCATTAGTCAGCCCAAATGACATAACAAGGAACTCGTAATGACCATACCGAGTCCTGAAGGCAGTCTTCGGGATATCTGGCTCCCGAATCTTCAACTGATGGTAACCTGAGCGCAAATCAATCTTGGAAAACACCTGTGCGCCCTGAAGCTGGTCAAAAAGATCATCAATACGAGGTAAATGATATCGGTTCTTCACTGTAACTTTGTTCAACTGGAGATAATCAATGCACATACACATAGAACCATCCTTCTCCTTTACAAACAAGATGGGAATACCCCATGGCGAAACACGGGGCCGAATAAAACCCTTGCCCAACAATTCCTGCAATTGATCCTTCAACTCCTTCAACTCAGGAGAAGTCATGCGATACAGAGGAATGGAAACGGGCTGAGTTCCCGGCAACAAATCAATGTCTCTATCGGGCGGCATGCCCGAAAGATCAGCTGGAAACACATCGGGATAATCCCGTACCACTGGAACTGAGTCAACAAAAGGGGTATCAACACTGACATCTCTCATGTAAGCTAAATACGCAGCACACCCCTTCTCAACCATGCGCCGAGCATTAAGAAAAGAGATAACTCTACTGGGAGTGTGATCTAAAGTACCACTCTGCTCAATACGCGGAATACCTAGCATAGCCAGCGTCACGGTCCTGGCGTGACAATCAAGAATAGCAAAATGGGGCAACAACCATTCCATACCCCGAATAATGTCAAAAACCACCATACCGAGTAATAATAAATCCGCTCTGGTCTTAAAACCACGAATAGTAACCAAACATGAACAATAAATACGGTCCACTACAAGAGAATCTCCCACAGGAGTAGAAACATAAATGGGGGCACTCAAAGAATCCCGAGGCACGCCCAAATGCGGAGTAAAGTAAGAAGACACATAAGGATAAGTAGAGACTAAATCGAATAGAACCGATACACTTCTATAACAAACCATGAAAGCACCTGTGATGACAGAATCGGAGGCAACAGCCTCGGTATGGGAAGGTGGGTAGCAATTGGGGCTGTAACCATAGCTTGAGAACTCTGCGGGGCGCACCGTGGCCGAGAAGTCTGTAGAGGTGCACTCTTCCCAAGTCTGGGGCAATACCTCACCACATGGCGTATGTCACCACACTCAAAGAAACCTCGTGACTGGCGTGGCAATAGGAACTGTGCAGTACGGGTACTCCGAGACCCCTGAACACCTGAAACTCTGTGGGAACTCTGAGATGCAAACTGAGCTGGCTGACCCACAAAACTTCTATCACGATGCACCCTGCCTCCGAAATAAGGACCAGTATATCTGCCCGGTCCACGAGGTCTACTCACTCCTCTATAATCTCCCCTCTGACCTCGTCCATCCTCTCTCTCCTGGACCCACCTATCCTCTACTCGACGAGAGGTCCTCATCACCCGCTGAACTGGGACCACAGGCTATGTCGCCATGACACCTGGAACCTGACCAATGGAAACTTGCTGCTCTGGAGTGGGGGCGGCGGAAGTCTGGGTCCCTCTCCCGACCTGTGAAGTAGTTGGTACAACCTGAATCAATCCGGCCTGAATCAATTTACCAAACATGCTCAGAAACTGTGCCAAAGTCTCCTGAAGGGCTGGAGTAGTAGTAGCTGTAAGCGCGTCAAGTGCCTGAACTACGGCTGGATCTGCTGGTGATACCTCGGCGGCAGCTTGCGTAAGTGCTCTGGCTATACCACGTGCGCTTTCTCGACCTCTCCCCCGGCCTCGGCCTCTGACGGCTGCAATAGGGGGCGCGGGTGCCTGATCATCTCGAGTAGCACGTGTCCTCACCATCTGTGAGAGAATAGAAGGCAGAAGTTTAGGACTGTGTTGTCAAAAATCTTGCACGATAGGGAATCAAATGAAGTGAAATTTTTCCTAACAGTTACATAGCCTCTCGTAGATAAATACAGACGTCTCCGTACCAATCAGCGAGACTCTAAATAACCGGCCTGTGTTCCGTGACTCCTATGAACCTAGAGCTCTGATACCAACTTGTCACGACCCCAGTTCACCCTTCGTGAACTTGTCGTGATGGCACCTAGCTCCTACAACTAGGTAAGCCTAACAATGCGGAAATTAACAACTTAAATTGCGAAATAGATACTTAAAGCTAAACATATTTAAACGGTAACTGTATATAAAGCTGTTAGGCCTATACAACCCAAAATAAATGCGGAAGTCTACAACTCAATACCAAAACCCGGAAACTCACGGGAACTACAGGCTAACAGAAACATAGTACGCTGCTCTAACTCCAGAATGTCTAGACATTTGGGAGAAAAGGGATTAACTAAATACTAAAGGTGGAACAGAATAGAGACTCCTGGTCTGCGGACGCGGCAGATATACCTCAAAGTCTCCGCGTATCTCCTCGCCTCAAGGATAGTGCGCCTGAGTAGAGGTACCTGGATAATCTGCACATGAAAAACATATGCAGGAAGGACATGAGTACACCACAACGGTACTCAGTAAGTGTCAAGCCTAATCTCGGTTGGGTAGTGACGAGGAAGGTCAGGGCCCTACTGAGGCAAAATATGATAATAATAATTAACAGTATGAAAGTCTGACAGAAATAATGAGTACAGTAGTGAGATAAGGCAGGTCAACAAGGCAAAATCAAACACAAAAGAGCAGAGTAAACACATAGTAAATACAACTCAATATCAATGATAACAATGAGGGTCTCCCAGGATACCGTCCTGTAGCCCTTTTCTCAACTGTCCAGTGGATCTCCCGGGATACCGTTCCGTGGTCCAACTCATGTACCAAATCCGAAGAATCTTCCGGGATACCATCCCTTAGTCCAACCATCAACATGCAGGGGGATCTATCGGGAATCGAACCCGTAGTCCCAAAGTAAAAGTACAGGGGGATCTATCGGGAATCTAACCCGCAGTCCCAAAGTAAATATGTCGGGGGATCTATCGGGAATCGAACCCACAGTCCCAAAGTAAATATGCAGGGGGATCTATCGGGAATCGAACCCGCAGTCCCAAAGTAAATACGCAATCACAACCAGAAGATACACATGAATGAAGTACAAGACAAGCAACAGGGAGTACTAGCCTAACATGTTTTATGCAGTACAGTCAAGGCAACTTAGGCAATTAGACAAGTTAAATCAACTAATCATGCTTTCCTAATCTAGCACAAGTTATAATTATAAGCAGAACGAAACAAATATGAAAGAAACTCAATCTCAATATCTTAAGTAAAAACTGAATTTTCAACAATTGGCTCAAGTACGCGCTCGTCACCTCACGTACGAGGCACTTCAAATACCAAATAATAATTCCTAAGGGGAAAGGTCCCCCACACAAGGTTAGACAAGCCACTTACCTCGAACCGGCTCAATATCAATAGAAATCACGCCTTTGCCACGAGTATCCGACTCCAAATAGCCCAAATCTATTCAATTCAATTGCATATCATAAATAATATTGCAAACAACTGATTCCGCTATTAAATTTAAAGCTAGGGCGCGAAAATAGGTAAAATAACCAAAATGCCCCTCCATCAAACATCTCGGAATCCAAAAATATTTCACATTTTCAGAACCCTCGTACTCTCACGAGTCTAACCATATAAAAATCTCCCAAATCGGAGGTCAAATGCCCCCTCAAAACCCCAAAGTTTGGTCTATGAACTTTTACCCCTAATTACCAAGTTTTTGCTCCTAAATTCGAATTCAAAAGATGTATTTAGCTATATAATGATGAAATATAATGAAAAGGGATCAAAGAAATGTTACCCAATGATTTTCTATTCAAAACCCACTAAAAATTGCCTTTTCCCGTGCTCTCAATCAATTTTCAACTTATGAAATTAAACCCTCAAAATTTCCTATTTTTGCACAGACATTTACGCTTCTGCGGACAAGGGACCACTTCTGTTGACAAGGGACCACTTCTGCGGTCCCGCTTAAGCAGCAAAATAATCGCTTCTGCGGTTTCTCATTAAAGGGGGGGGGGGGATTCCGCTTTTGCGAACATATGACCGCTCCAGCGGTTCCGCTTCTGCGGTCTCTGAGGGGAAGCCAAAAATCGCTTCTGCAATGAGGAAGCCACTTCTGCGGCTCCGCTTCTGCGGTTCCCAAATCGCAGAAGCGAAAATACCAAAAGGGAAAAGATACCAGCTGCAACAAACTTAGAAAAATTCCCCGATAACCACCTGAAATCATCCCGAGGCCCCCTGGACCTCAACCAAAAGCACTAATACCACCTAATACCTTATTCGAACTTGCACCAATCCTTAAATCACCTCAAACAACACCGAAAACCCGATTAAATCAAGGATTCAAGCCTAAGAACTTCAAATTCTATCAAAATACGCTTTCGATAAAAAACCTAACCAATCCTCGTCTGAATGACCTGAAATTTTGCACACACATCCAAAATGGCATGACGGAGCTACAGCAACTTCCAGAATTCATATCTGACCCTCGGATCAAAAAGTTACTATCGGACCGGAAACTTCAAAAATTCCAACTTCGGCATTACAAGCCTAAATGAGTTACGATCCTCCAAAATATATTCTGAGCACGCTCTCAACCCCAAAATTACCTAACGGAGCTAACGGAACCATCGAATTTCCATTCCGAGGTCGTCTTCACACTGTTCCAAATACGGACCATTTTTCAACTCTTAAGCTCTCATTTAGGAACTAAGTGTCCCAAAACACTCCGAATCCTAACACCGAACGTCCCGACTAACCAAAATAGCAGAAATGAACTTAGGAGAAGTAGTAAATGGGGAATCGGGGCGTAAATTTCAAAAACGACCGGCCGAGTCGTTAGAGTTTTCCCACTGTTCTAGAAGGATATTCTGATGCAAGTTGGATTACTAGTGGTAATGATAATAAATCCACTTCAGGTTGGATATTTACTTTAGGAGGTGATGCCATTAGTTGGGCATCCAAGAAACAAACTTGTATTTCTCATTCTACCATGGAATCTGAATTCATAGCATTAGCAGCTGCTGGGAAAGAAGCAGAATGGTTGAGGAACATGTTATTAGATATAAAGTTGTGGCCACAACACATGCCAGCCATTTCTGTATTTTGTGATAGTGAGACTACCATGTGTGTGGCTCATAATAAGACACATAATGGGAAATCAAGACATATAAGCTTGAGACATGCTTATATAAGAGAATTAGTCACAAATGGGACTATAACTATTGTTTACGTGAGATCGAATAAGAATTTGGCTGATCCACTTACCAAACCATTAACGAGAGACGTAGTACAACAAACTTGTCAAGGAATGGGGCTAAAACCCTTGAATTAAACACAAGAAACGGGAACCCAACTTTGAGTTAGTATACACTCTAACAATATAAGTTCAATGAGGTAATAACAAGTTGCTTTATGTTGTTTAAGCACTGATCTCCTTTGAGAGCCTTAATTCATCTGTACTACATACTATTATGTAAGGAGTCAATAAGTTGTTAAATGACTGGAATAACAGAGGCAAAATAACAAACTTTGTAGTGCAAACTATTACTAGAAGAGGCTGAATTAAATCTTAATAAAATTAGTAAAGTCTGTAGTAATAGGGACACTGTATCTAATTTTACCTATATGAATACTGAAGTGGTGCCCTTCAAGCAATATTTAAAGGGTTAATCTTGTAAGTATTCGTGAAATCAGGATGAGTACAGGGCTATAAACGTGCTAAAGCATATACTGAGTTTTCTGAGTTACTAAAATAGTATTACGTGTGTGATATTTTCGGTTTTGGCACAAGGAATTGTGGCTCAAATCCTTAAGATACTGATAATAGGTGAATTTGACTATAATCACGCCTTAAATAATCACCTTATTATGTTGTTTTGATAATAAATATGATAACAAAATGCTCTTATTGGTGCTTTTCATGATTTGTACGTGATATACGGCTAATGAAGGCTAAGGAGCAGTTTTGGAGTCAAAATTGGAGAAAAGAGGCCAAATGTGTAAATTCCCATTGAAGCCACGCCATACCAACCCTCAAGATTCAGAACAGTGGTTTGGCCGCGGTTCTACCGCGACCGTGGCAGAATCGCGGTGGAAGGCAGTCTCAGAACCTCAGAGATTCAGAGAGGGTGATTGGCCGCGGTTCTACCGCGACCGCGGCAGAACCGCGGCAGGCACAGAAACTTCGGGGTCAAAGTGTCAAATACGGGATTTTTAGACCTAAACCCTATTTAAAATATTAGACTTTGCCCAAAGGAGGCATGTATTGATTTTTAGAGTATCTTGGCAAGGGAAACTATTGTGAGAGAATAGTCCAAACATCTTTCTTCTTTTCTTTTGATTTTTATGATGAATTCTATCTTAGTTTATTTTCCCATAGCCATGAGTAGCTAAATTCCTTGTCTAAGGTTTTGATAGAACCTATTGGGTGATGAACTTCTTGTTTATGTTAATACAAATTGCTAGTTTAATCTCTATTTGTTCAACTTCGTGTTTGTTGTAGTTAATTGACAGAATCCTCAATTAGCTGTGCCTATTTAGTGTGCATAACTTGGAAAAGAGTGCATATTTAGGTTATTGTTGAACAACACCACTCCTAGATTATTAGAGGAATCTATAATTGTGGGTTTAAAGGCGGAATTAGGGATAACGAAGCCATGGGTGTAATCTAAGTGAATTGTGCTAATTAAAGTAAGCTAGTGTATCTCGGGAGAGTGCAATAGTAAATTACTGTGATTATTCGGGAGAGATTTACGGTAAGATAAGTGTTCATGATTGATAAAGATGTGTTGGTAAATTTGTATGAGCATAAACAGAAGGGATTCCATCAATAGGGGAAATCATTGCCTTAGCTTCTTCTCATTATTGTTTACAACATATTTAGTTTAGTTTACAGTTATTTAGTTATCTGCAAAAGTAGTTATTAAAGAAACACTCAACTGAGATTTGAATATTTGGGAAACTGATTCTGAAGAGTTAGTGGGTCTGAAGATAGTAGTTGATAGGTTAACTCTCTGTGGATTCGACCCTGGGCGTAATACTTGGGTTATATTTGCAGCGTCCACAGAGTCCTTTTTATAAGGCATAGTTGGGCGTGATCAAATTTTGGTACCGTTGCCGGGGAGTTAACAGAATTATCAATTGCCATTGACAGAAATACAAAGATTCTTATTGTAGTCAGTTTTCTCTCTACCAAACTTTTGATTGAAAATTTGACGGTTGTTGACTTGGTTGCTTAGGTGTATGCCTAGAAAATCTACCAGGACTGGAGAACTACTTGAAGAATTCTCAGACCCGAGCAAGCATTCCGGGCATTGAACCGTGCCAATAAAAGAATTCAACAATCCCAACAACCACTGAAAATCGAAATTGACATGGGGGACGTCAACGATCCTAACGGAAACGTCAGGGAAGAGGCACCTCCTGTGCCTGAAGGAGCACTTTATGACTGGGCACAACCCACTGCTGACAACTTGGCCACTGCCATTGTTGTGCCCGCAATACAAGCTGAATCGTTCCAGATCACAAACAATATGCTACACTTGTTGCAAAACAAGGGACTCTTTTCTGGGACACAAATAGNACTGCACAGGTATGGCTTAATTCACTCCCTATCAACTCTATAGAAACTTGGGATGAATTAGTCAAGTAATTCCACAACAAGTTCCACCCGCCCAACAAAATTGCTCAACAAATTGATGAGATCGTGAGCTTCAAGCAGAAACCAATGGAGACTTTACATGAGACATGGGGCAGGTTTAAAGGAATGTTGCTTATGTGTCCTCACCACGGTGTTCCAGAATAGATATTAGGACAACGGTTTTACATGGGGTTGTCTGATAGCATGAAGAATATTGTGGATGCCTCAGTAGGTGGGGCGTTTTTGAGCAAAACTTGGAGAGAAGGTCAGAATTTGCTGGACAAAATGGCACAAAATTCAGGATGGACAACTAGGAATGCACCTATCACTCCGATGGTGCACTCAGTGCCTCTTGATCCTTCGAACACTATGGCTGAAAATATGGCGACTCTCTTGACACAGATGAGCATCCTCACCAAAAAAGTGGAGGAATCAGGGGTTAAGCAGCAGGTACATATAGTAGATACTACCAATGGGGGCTTGTGCGCATCTTGCATTAGCCAGCCAATTGGTAATCCATGGAATGCAGAGCATGATCATCATCATCAACATGAAGATATGAACTACGTGGCTAACTATGGGGGTCAGAGACAAGCAAATCAGAATTGGGGTCAGCAGACTCAGCCACAGTACAATGCCGGAAACATGGGAGGTATGAGACCCCCCAACAACATGGCACCATGTCCTAGACCACAGGGGTTCAACAATCAACAGCAAGGGTACCATCCACCTCAACAACAGCATGGTGGAAGACAAGAAGATGGGTTTGCAAGACTAGAAGCAATGATGCAGCAGGTTATTGGGTCCAATGCCAAGATTAATGAAATAGTGGATGCACATGATGCGGCCATTAAAAATATTGAGGTACAAGTGGGCCAGATTTCAATGTCGTTGAACAATCATCCTCAAGGGACATTACCTGCAGATACCCAAATCAATCCAAAAGAGCAGGGCCCAAAGCAGATGATGGCGGTGAGTCTTCGAAATGGTAGGGCTCTTGATGTTGAGCAAGAGAGAGCACGAAGTAATATACAGGCTGAGACACTCATTCTAGTTCCCATTGAGCTGGATGAGTCTACGGTATTGAGAGAGGTGACAGTCCAGCTTGTACCTGAAGAGAAGAATAAGCAGCAAGAGACTGAGAAAACAGCTGAGCCAGTGGAAGATCCAATAGTCGAAAGTGTAGCTGAGAAAGAGAAATCCCAAATGATTAGGAAGAAGAGACCTCCTGCACCATTCCCACAGAGGTTGGCCAAGCACCAAAAGGAGGAGCAATACAAAAAGTTATTTGAAATGCTCAAGCAGATTCAGGTAAACATTCCATTGATTGAAGCTTTAAAAGAGATGCCTGGATATGCTAAAATGATGAAGGATTTGATGTCTCGGAAGTTTGACTTCCAAGACTTGGCCACAGTGACACTTACTCAGACCTGTAGTGCAGTGGTGTCTAGACCTGTAGCTGAAAAGTTATCTGATCCAGGTAGCTTTACAATTCCATGCACTATAGGGAACTTCGCCTTTACTAAGGCACTTTGTGATTTGGGGGCCAGCATCAATCTTATGCCCTTGGTTATTTATAAGAGGCTGGGCATTGGGAGAGATAGACCCACCTCTATGTTGCTACAGCTGGCCGACAGGACTGCGAAACGTCCATTTGGGATCCTTGATGATGTACTTATTCAGGTGGGGAAATTCGTGTTCCCTGCAGATTTTGTAATCTTGGACTGCAAGGTGGATGAAGAAATTCCTATAATCTTAGGAAGACCATTCTTGGCCACGGGGAGAGCGTTGATTGATTGTGAAACTGGGGAGCTCAAGATGAGGCTCAATGATGAAGAAATTATATTCAATGTGCAGAAATCTATGAGGCGACCGAGTGAGTTTGCAAATTGCTCTCTTATCGATGCAGTGGACGTAATTGTAGAGTCAGATGATGAGGTGTTGATGGCTGAGGATCCCCAAGCGGCCTGCTTAATGAACTTAGATGAAGTGAATGGGGAAAATTTGGCTGAATGGGTGTTAGCACTGGAAGGTAGAGGGTCATGGGATAGAAATCTTGAGTTTGAGCCCTTACACTTAGAAAAGAGAGAGACCCCTCCAGCAAAACCATCCATTGAAGAACCACCTAAGCTGGAACTAAAGTCATTACCAGCCCACCTCAGGTATGAGTTTCTGGATCCCAACTCCACATTACCTGTTATTATCTCATCTGGTTTGTTAGATGGGCAGGTTCAACAGCTTATACAGGTACTAAAGGAGTGCAAAACTGCCATTGGGTGGACCATGGCAGACATCAAGGGGATCAGCCCCGCCTATTGCATGCATAAGATTCTGCTGGAAGAGGGGCACAAACCTTCCAGGGAACATCAGAGGAGGCTGAACCCAAATATGAAGGAAGTGGTGAAGAAGGAAGTGATAAAGTGGTTGGATGCGGGAATCATTTTCCCAATTTCGGACAGTAGCTGGGTTAGCCCAGTTCAATGTGTACCTAAAAAGGGTGGCATGACGGTGGTGAATAATGATAACAATGAACTTATCTCAACAAGAACCGTCACAGGCTGGAGGATTTGCATGGATTACAGGAAGTTGAATCTAGCCACCCCGAAAGACCACTTCCCACTTCCCTTCATTGATCAGATGCTAGATAGATTGGTAGGGAGGTCATACTTTTGCTTCTTAGATGGGTAATCAGGGTACAATCAGATCTCCATTGCCCCTGAGGACAGAGAAAAGACCTCCTTCACTTGCCCATATGGCATTTATGCCTTTAGGAGGATGCCATTTGGCCTATGCAACGCACCTGCCACATTCCAATGGTGCATGATGGCCATATACACTGACATGGTAGAAGATATAATGGAGGTGTTCATGGATGACTTCTCAGTGGTGGGGAATTCATTTGAGGAATGCCTAGTAAATCTGACGCTTGTGCTGAAACGGTGCATCGAGACTAACTTGGTTCTGAATTGGGAGAAGTGCCATTTCATGGTACAAGAATAAATAGTCTTGGGGCACCGGGTGTCAAGCAAAGGAATAGAGGTTGATAGAGCAAAGGTTGATGTCATAGCAAAGCTGCTGCCACCAACTTCGGTCAAAGCCATAAGAAGTTTTCTTGGACATGCCGGTTTCTACCGGAGGTTCATTAAGGACTTCTCCAAAATCGCAAACCCTCTCTGTAAGTTGTTAGAGAAAGATCACCCTTTTGTATTTTCTGATGATTGCAGGATAACTTTTGAGGATTTGAAGCAAAGGCTGGTCACAACACCTATCATCGTTGCCCCCAACTGGGAGCAACCGTTCGAATTAATGTGTGATGCTAGTGACTACGCGGTGGGGGCAGTGCTGGGCCAGCGGAAGGACAAATTGATGCACCCAATCTACTATGCTAGTAGAACGCTGAGCGGAGCCCAGTTGAACTTCACAGTGACGGAAAAGGAGATGCTAGCTGTGGTATTTGCGTTTGACAAGTTCCGATCCTATCTGATAGGATCCAAGGTAATCGTATACATTGACCATGCAGCTCTTAGATATTTAATAGAAAAGTAGGACTCTAAGCCATGCCTGATTTGTTGGGTGTTGCTACTGCAATAGTTCGACCTTGAAATTCATGACCGCAAGGGCACTGAAAATTAAGTCGCTGATCACTTATCACGACTTGAAGGAGCTAAAAATGTTGTAGAAGTTGAAGAAATTCTGGAAACCTTTCCAGATGAGCAGCTGCTCGCTACCACTCATCATGAAGTGCCATGGTATGCAGACTATGCTAATTACCTGGCCAGTGGTATTGTTCCCAACGACCTGTCATCGGTCCAGAGGAAGAGATTCTTTCGTGAAAGCCAATTGTATTACTGGGATGAGCCTTACTTGTTTAGAATTTATCTTGATAACATGATCCGGATATACGTCCCCGAGATCGAACAATCTTCTGTCTTGCAGTCTTGTCACGCTTCGGCGTATGGCGGTCACTTTGGAGGGATCAGGACAGCAGCTAAGGTGCTAGAGGCCGGATTTTTCTGGCCAACAGTGTTTAAAGATGCTCACTTGTGGGTCAAGGGTTGTAATGAATGTCAACGCACCGAGAACATTTTCCGGCATCACGAGATGCCCATGAACCCAATTCAAGAGGTGGAAGTGTTCGATGTCAGGGGGATAGATTTCATGGGTCCCTTCGTCAGCTCCTATGGTAATAAGTACATTCTTGTTGCTGTAGACTATGTGTCCAAATGGGTGGAAGCTGCAGCGTTACCCACCAATGATGCTAAGGTGGTGGTGGGGTTTCTCAAGAAGAACATATTCACCCACTTTGGGACACCGCGTGCAATTACAAGCGACGGGGGCACTCACTTCTGCAACAGGGACTTTGAGAAGTTGTTGTCTAAATATGATGTGCGCCATAAGCCCATGAAATTATTGTAATTGTAACCTTTGTAGTTTAGCTATCTAAAAAAAAAAACCAACGTCAGAATCAGAGAGGTACCCAGACCGCGGTTCCACCGCGACCGCGGTCAAACCGCGGTCATAAGGCCTCTCTAAAGTCAGTCCACCACGGTCAAACTACGGTGGTTGACCCTCTCTGAACTTCATTGGCTGCGGTTCTACCGCGACTGTGACAGAATCGCGGCGAGCCCAGACGCGGCCCAGGTAAGTATTTTTAAATTTTTTCTTTTCCCCCCCCCCCCCCC